>CM054057.1:204930868-205020236 GCA_028641055.1 Alopecurus myosuroides | reverse complement strand
CGCCGCCGCCATCTACTACGCCCGAGACTCGCCGGAGCTCGTCGCCGCACTGTCCGCGTTGCTCCATCTTTCCCGGAAGCGCGAGCAAGCGCCGTGCCCACCCGCGAGTTCGCCGTGCCGCGCTGAGCGTCACCGTGTCTCCCCGAGCCCGGAAGCACACCGGAACGCGCCGCCGTCAACCTCCCGTGAGCAGCACCGCCGCCATCGCCATTTTCCGGCGAGATTCCTCCGGTGAGACCCCTCCCTCTCTCTCTACCGTTGGATCTGCACGGACGCCTCAGATTAGATCTGAAGGGGTACGCGATCTTGTCCGTTGGATCGAGATCCAACCGTTCAGATCTGGATCCACTTATCCACGTCACCTGCACGGTTAGCAGCCCAGTCAGCAGTAGCACCCAATCAGGATCAGCCACGTGCCCCTGCCTTTAATTCAAAATTTTCTCCCGCTAGATTAATTGGCAGTTTTACAGATTAGTCCCTGCACCTTAGATCTATCATAACTTTTGATCCATAAGCCCAAATTTAGCAATCTTGGACTTTTTGAAAAGCCCTTGACAATTAGAAACTTTTAGCACTGGCCAAATTCAAATTTGACAAAATTAAATTTGTTCAAATTCAAATATGCTTGTTTGGTGAAATTTGGCATAATTCAAATTCTACGAATCCAAAAATTGTAAATAAAATATATTTCGAAACCTTAGGATGTGTACTTTCATATCCTCTGTCCCAAAATAATATTTGAACAAATTAAAATTGAATTTAGAATTAAGTTGTCTATTTGAGTATTTTTGACACAGATTAATTTCTATAAATATTTCAATATAGTTCCTTTTGCAAAATTGTTCCATTTGACAACCTTGGACCAGAAACAACCTTGCCCAACCATTTTGGACACCATTGGACCATGACCATGTATTTTAGCCAAAAATCCATCATAGTAGTCCATCTAGTTATTATGTCTTAGATTTTGTTTCTATTTCTTTCTACCATAGTTTGTTGTGGCCATTTGTGGATCCAAGACCAAGTCCCTAAAATTACCAAGTAGTGAACCTCAAACACTAGCACCTTAGTATTCTATCTACTTCTCCATTCTCCCATTCTTGCTTCAAGAATTCACCAAGTCAGCAAAATGGAGATCAAGACTCAAGCACAAGAATGAAACTTCAAAATCAACTTGGTGCAACTAATGAAGAGCTACAAGGAAGATCAATGAAGAAGTTTTGAAGAAAATACATGGACTCCACACCTAGAAGAAAACTCAAGAAGTACAAGTGTGAAGAAATTAGAAGAAAACATCTTCCCCTCTCTTCCTATCTTTCTTCTTATTTTCTTTCTCTTGACTTAGTGGTATTTTGTGCCCATTCATACCCAAACCAATTAGTGAAGTGAAAGACCAGAAGAATTTATCAAGACCAAAAGCACCACACAAAGGAAGGAAACAACTTAGATGGCATGATGATGATCTTCAAGAAGGCAATCACATGAGGTCTAGAAGCAATCCATACAAGTTGAAGAATAACAAGTTATTTTTGTCCAACCATTGACCCAAATGGAAAACCCAAGACTTAGTAATATTTTCCCTTTGATGATGAAGTTAGTAGACCTACCCTAACCACAATGGAAAATACTAACATAATCACTCAAATATTTGAAGGTGAATATGACCAAGTGTTATGCATGTATTACTTTAGTTGAAGAAGTAATATGTTTATTCTAAGTGAACTCTTGGAACTTCCTCGACAAGTATGGTTATAATAAAGTTTGATCACTACAAGATCAACCTAGTCCATCCCAAGTAAACTCTTTGGAAATCCCTTAAAGAGTATGGAACCAAGAAAGAATAAAAATTTCAAACCCAAAACCTTGTCTAACCAACTTAGTTAAGCCCCTTTTGATATGTTAGTTGCTATGTATGTTACACTTGTATGTTTGTTTGTTAGGATGCTTGTTTATTTGGTTTTTGTGTTTTTCAATGAATAGATTGTACGGAGAGCAACGATCTTTTGTGTGAAGAGAGTGTGATATCTTCACCAACTTCTCAAGGCAAGTAACGCACCATCAACTACCCATTATTTTCTATATGCATTAGTTGATTTTGAGTAGTAGCATGATAGGAAATTTTACTAAGTTATACCATGCTATGCTATTATCCTAGTAGTGTGTAGCCATCCCTTTTACCTTGTTATTTTTGATAGCCTTAGAATTTACTAGGTGCTATGCAATGTTACAAATTGTTTTACTAGATGTTGAGGAAAAATCCTAAGTATAACTAATGAATGAACCACCTGGGTGGAAGTGGTAAGACTGGGTTATGTTGAGTGTTTCCTCAGGGCCCTTATCTAAGGGTTATTCCACTTGAGTTGTCACTTGCGGATGGCCACCCAGGAACAAAGAGATTACTATGTCCTTCTAAGTTTAGTAGCTTCCCGTGCAGCCTTTAGTCATATGGGCTCTGTCTTGATCAACTAAGTTGAATGAACTCACTAGGCTTACAAGCAGATGTAGCATAATTATAGGTGGAACGGGTAAGCCAAACGGTGGTGGAATTTCTTCTGAAAGATCTCGTCTCAATCTTCTCCTTTCCTTAATGCACTCAGGGTGTATAGGATGTTTGGTGCTGATTTGAGTCTGAAGGTGAAAGTGCACAAACTCTGCAGAGTCAACAAACTAAGATCTTAGCCGTGTCCCCGGTTATGGACAACTATGAGCAGCTGTACCAGGATTGACGGAAGAATCTCATCATCAATTTCAATAAGTAAAATTTTGACCAAGTGAACAGTATTGTGGTGCTTGGATCTTAATCCAATGTTGCCACCCGCCTTTGAAAAGAAAAGTTTCTTTTACAAAAGAGATAGGACAAAATTGGCTTTATGCAAACTTAGCCAAAACTCCACTCAGCCAAATGAGCATGTAGTTTACTTGCCATTTATATCCACCATAGTGTTACTTGTCAATACATTAAATTGTATTGACTTCCCTTGTGGCTGCATATTCCATATTGCAGATATTTCTGAAGACGAGTGAGGATTTCGTTTAGGATCTCGAGACTATCGCCAACATGTTTTGCCTGTGGCACATGAAGAAGATGGCGTCAATGTTGTTCTATGTTTTTCCGCTGTAATACTTGTTTTCTGCTAGTCTTCTAAGACTATGCAAGTTGTAATACTATTTTGTAAAGACTGGATCATGCGATGTAATAGAATTTGATGCATTTGCATGATATTTCATTTTGTACTGTGGTGCTAGCAATTGATCCAGGGACTAGCTGTAACACCCCTGTTTTTAAGCCCTTGTTTAGTATTAAATTAGCAAGCCTCTTAAGACTTTTGTAAGACAATTAAGTGGACAACATGTTTGTGTAGTCATATGTATCTATGCAATATAAGTGGTGTGTTTCTTTTCACTCATTTGAGGATTTTTTCCTGATGATTGACTATTGTCTGCCTGATGTTTTTCAACTGGAAACCCTAAGAAATTTTCTTCTCAAAGCTTGGGGAATGCTTGATTCACTCATGGTAGCATTATTTAGTCATGTCTTGACCAAGGAAACACTTTGGTTGGGATTTAAATAGCTTTGGGAATTTATTTCCTATTTAAACTTTTAGCAGAAAAACAACTTGACTAGCTGTTTTCCACACTTGTTTTCAAGAATCAAACATATTTGATTTGTTGTTTTCTTGTGGTATTATGGTTGAACATGTCTTGTAGTACAACTATATGCCACTGGTTTGAATTTAGCACTTGGAAAACAATCAAATCCATGATTGTTTTTCTAGTATAAAAATATTGAAAAACCATTTCTTTTTGGAAAACAGAAACATAGCTTTTTGGGCAGATGTTTTCAGAAGGTTAACCAACTCATTTTCTTGTGTACTTGTTGTTTTCTCAAACTAGAAAGTACATATAACAATTAGCAACTTGAATTTCCAAAATCCAAGTTCAACTGCCCAATAAAACAGAAGCAAACTTTTGCTTCAAACCCCTGTTTTTTTCAACACTTAGTGAATTTTTCACTAAGCCTTTTTCTGAATTTTCTGAAACTGTTTTTGGACAGAACTTTGGAGATGAATTTCTTGAGCTACACTGGATCTTTTTGTGTGGAATTTGATTCTAGTTGTTCACCTAGGATCCCTCTGTAAAACCATGTGCTCACATACCCGAGTGGTGCCCTAGAGTAGAAGGAAAAGGGAGGGAAACTAGAGCTCGAGTAGAGGGGGGGTGTGCTAGAGGCATGGCCTAAAAACCGTCGTGCTTCTCCACCCTAGCCCCACTGTGGTGACCAGTGAAGTTGGCACCGCCCCTGGCTCGATGTGCAACGAAAGAAACGGCCCCCCCACCCCTCAGCTTGCCACACACGCACACACACTTGAGCACCCGAGAGCACCCACACGGCCCCGTGCCTACAAAGCCTCAACGGCCTAGCCGTTTCGCCACCGCACACCACACCCATCCACGCCTCCACACCCGAAAACTCAGGCCGTGCCTCGCCGTGTGCGAGCCGCACGGGCTTTTTTTCGCCGCCGGCCACCGCGCGATCCACCGTAGGAGAACGAGCCAACCCGTGCGTGTGAGCTCGCCATTTTTGCACGGGCACGCTCTACGTACCCTTGGCCACCTCCCTGACACCCTCCGCGATGCTTTCGCTTGCAGGAAAGCCCGAGCCGTCGTCGCCGTGTCCGCCGTGCCTCCGCGGAGAGGAACTCGTCGCCGGGGAAACGAACGCCGCCACCACCGCGCCACCAGCCTCCCACGACCCCACCGCCTCCACGCGTCGCTCCACGGGACCCCTAGGTGAGCCCTCTGCCCGTCCCGTGCGTGCCCACGAGGTGTTCGACGCCGTTCCTGTCGGGTGAGGAGAGGGGAGGAAGAAAGTACCCGAGCCGTCGATCGGGCGATCGACGGTTGCGCTTGAACGGGATTTTTCCCGCGTCCCCCGCCCCCGCGCGCGCGCCTGGGCTGGCCTAGGTGCTAGCTGGGCCACGCGCAGGCGAATCGGGCCCATCGGGGCTTGTCCCTGTTAATTGAAATCAATTTTTTTTTTTACAGAATCGTACCTGTTAGCTTTTGGCCTAGGAAAAATAGCAAACAATTTTATTTGTCCTTGCCAATTTTTGTACATGTAGCCAAACAAAATCACAACCACCTCCCTTTGGCAGAACAATGTTTTGACTTTTATTTATTTTTCTATAGCCATTTTGCCAGACAGTACCATTAAAATGGAAATGAATAGAACTTCAAATATACAAAACATTTTTGAGCAAACTCAACTGTTTTGGAAAGCCCTTATCAATACCTACCATTAGAATTTTAGTTTGCATCCAGGAGAGTTACCATTTGGAAATGCCATCCATTTTGGTAAAACATCAGTGAGCTATTCCAAGAATTTTAGGGGGAGTTTGGGACATTATTTTTGAGTGAGACCAATTGGAGAGGCTTTGTATTGTCAAGTACTATCACATCCTAGAATTATTTAATTTTTGGAGCCATAGAAAAAATTAGGGAGACAGAACAAGTTTTAGCACTTTTCTGCCTAATTTTTAATTCCTAGATCTTGTTTTATATGATCATTTTGTGATGTGCACCTATTGTGTTCTTGCTTGTAATGTTGTTATCTAGTGTATTTTTGATGTTTACAAGTTGTATGAGCATGTTAGAGTAAATGGCTTGAGTGGTAGAATTTTTAGAATTAATATCCATGCTTAAGTCTTGCTCATAGCTTATTTTCTATCTAGGTTTGTGAGTAGATTTTTAGTTTGTATCAAGCCTTGTGCTAGATTATTTTCATGGAACCAGTACCATTTTGGTACTGTTATTTTAGTTGCAACACCTCTGGTTACTTGGTGTTTTGAGTTTAGAATAGATTTAAAATAGCATTGCTTAAGGTCTAGATTTCCTACTAGATTATTACATGCATGCCTTTTGTTTTGTTTTTCCACTAGGGAAAAATATGATTCTTTGTGGTTGAAAACAGAGGATGAAATGTCCTTGTGGCATTGTTATCCTTGTGTTTTCACCTCTGTTAATTTTCCCTCAAATACTAGAAATTGCTTGAGTATCATTTGGGTGCCTAGATTTAATTCCCTCACATGTGTGGCAATTTTAGTCTAGTTTTTCCTTGTTTCATAGCTAAACTTTTTGTGTTATTTTGTGGGATCCAGTAGCATTTTGGTACTGATTATAGGAGTATTTTACCTCTGTTAGTTTGCACACTTGTGCCTAAAATTAACAAGTGAAGTATAAACTAGTCTAGTATTTTTCCCAAGTTTCTACTAGTATGAGTAGGAGTTTGTGGGACTAGTTTGTTTGTTTTGAGCATTTTTAGAAATGTGACCAGAGGCTTTTTTAACCTCTTTATGAAGCATTATGCTAGTGGAACACCCACTGGTATTTTTGGTTCATGGTGGAAAAAGAGCTTGACTTATTGTCATAAGCCTTTTTCACCACTTGCATATTTTAGCTTATATTTTGTGTTTGCCATAGAGAGTATTGGGGGAGTTTTTAGACATCAAATTGTGTTTTATGTGACACCCTACTGTCTATTAACATGTGATTTACCCCACTGGTCCATGATGCTCTTGTCTTAAAATCATTAAGTATCACCACACATAAACACTAGGAAAAAGCAGATTTTTCCACTATGGTTTTCTTGTCAATTTTCTTAAAGGAAAATTGAATGTCTTGAGTGTTACTTTTTAATTGCTTGCTGTATGTATCACTTGTAGCATTGTTTGTCTTGGTTGGCTCTGAAAGTGTGCCTTTATTTCTTTTTACGACGTTAGAAAACGAGGAGGAAGGATTTGCTGAAGAAGGGTATTGCAACTCCTGTTACTTTCAGGATCAGGACCATCACTTGTACCAAGGCAAGCCATCCTAATGCTTGCTGTATAAATACTTATCATTATCTATCATGCATGCTTTTCACTTCTGAAGTTTTTACAAAACTATACTCTCAAAACTATTTTTGTTGTGAATACTACTACTATTAATATTATTAGAAGAAGGAATCATAATAATAGTCAACTTGGTATTTGCCAAGCCCTTAGCCACTAAATGGTATATACATACCATCCACCAAATTAAAACTTGGGTTCTTAAATGAACTAAATAAAATGTGTTTTTGTAAACAAATACCTTATGAAGGAAAAACCCCGGATGAAGGGTGAGACCCTGTCTACCGGAAGAGTGCCATGAAGGGAAATTTTGAGAAATGTTTACAAAAGACACATAACCTAGTCTTCGCTGGACAACTATTATCGTACTGCCACTTTACCCCAATATGGGTAGGGGCTTGATTAAAAACTTGTTATGGTTAGTATGTGAGCTATCTCAAAGTGCTATAGAGGATTGGATCCTCCGAACCGAAGTGTCGCTAGGAGTGAGCAGACGGGACATCTAAAGTGTGGGATTAGTTTTCCCTCCGGATGCAGCAGTTGGGTCTCCCGTCTGGGCGGTGTGTGACACGGCTTGCCGGGGAGGGGTAACCCCAATTGAAGAGATAGTCATGTTCTAGCTTGTACATAGTGGATAGTCAAGATCAGTTATCTGATGTTCCCATAGGTTGGGAATAGTCCATGGTTGTTTCATGGCGGATTCTGGATCTAGTGGAAGTGTGTACACCTCTGCAGAGTAAAACTATTTCGAGATAGCCGCGTCCTCGGATATGGACGGTTGAATGGCCATGTAGCTAGTATTGTGTCAACTTTTCAAAAGAGGTTTTTTGAAGGACGGCTTTGTACCTGCGAGGTACTATGGAGGAATGACTTGGTATCTGCGAGATACCGAGGAGGAGGAAACTATTATTACAAGTTTCTGAAAAGAAAACTTTCTTTTCTAAAAGACTTATAAAACCTCCAAGATATGTGATATCTACGAGAGAAAAACTATATTATTTTACTTGATTTATCCATAAAGGACTAAACTTGAAGAATCAACCATGATAAATCTTTTATCTGTCATGGGTAGCTGAACCATATGTATGGCCTACCCACTCCACCAAATAAGCATGTATGCATTATTGTAAGCTCATAAAGGATGTCTTGTTGAGTACATTCAAATGTACTCATTTGGTTTCGCCCCTGGTATCTACTTATCAGACTATGAGGAGCCACCCCAGGAGGAGTTCTATGAGGAGGAGTTCTACGCTGATGGCCCTGCGAGTTAGGATCGTCTCCCAGTCAGCAGCCTGTAGGATGAGGCGTGACTCGGGTTCTACTACGCTATGCTTATCGTCTTCCGCTGTGTTATTTTGAATGTCTGTCCTGTGTGACAGTTATCAAGAACTTGGTCATGTGACCATTTATGTAAGACTCTATTATTCGTGTAATGGATGATGTATTCTGTATGCCAACTACGTATGTTGTTCACAACTGGTTATTCTGGGATTGTGAATGAATGCATATGAGGGGTTCTGAACCTTCCGGTTTGGGGCCTCTACAAAGTTGGTATCAGAGCCATCCTGACTCTAGGAGACCTTAGTTAGCATGGACGTTAGTGTATACTCCAAAAATATAAGTTATAACTACGAAAAGATTGGATATATGACTATGTATAAAAATATTCCCTATATCCCACCACCTCTCTGTGTCAAACTCTACTTGCATTAAGATTGTTCTTTGCATAAACTTAAAACTTTGCACACTGTGGTCTCACTTAAACTATACTTAAAATTTTGTGTAGATGGACGTGGTCATCACCGAGGCTTTCCAGTTGGGACGTCCACGTGGCGAGACTTTCCTTTTCGAGGAGAGGCTAGTAGCTATGGCTACTGTGTTGGGACGCCCACTTCCGGAGCTGCGGGGAGGTCTAGTTGACGGTGCACCTCTGGAGGGAGACTGGTACGCGGAGGTCACTATCCGTGCACCTCTGGCTAGCCCGACAGTAGAGGCCTACGTCTTTCGTGCTGTTGATCGTTCTTGGACCGAGGCAGCCGTGCGGGTGATTCAGGAGTCAGTGGCACGACTGGCACACATTGGGGAGTACATGTTCATCGGTTCCCGGTTCGAGTTGATTGGGAGGCGCGATGAGGAGGGAATACCACTTCCTGTTGAGCCAGACACTACCACTGTTGGTCCTCACTTGGACGAGATGGAGATTCTGTTGTACCGCACTCAGCACAGGTTGGACGATCAGCGACTCGCTCACCACCTTGGCACATTGGTGCACCACACACTGATAGCCGAGACTGACGAGCTGAGGGCTGAGCTTCAGGACAGCCAGGAGGAGAGTGGAGCACTAGCACAGCAGTTGTCTGAGTTGAGGGAGGAGTTGGAGGCCGCCACCGCGAGGAGTCGTGCCTTGGAGAGACAGCTGCGGGCCACCCGACTGAGCCGTGCTCGTCTCACCAGCAGGGTGACGGCTCTGGAGGGGGCTAACTCAGTTCTGCACACTAGGCTTCACATAGCTCGTGACGACATAGCCGCGAGAGACTCTGCCATAGAGGAGCTTGAGGAGGAGGGCGCAGAGCTCAGCAGGGAGATTGAGGAGCTCCTGCCAGTAGAGGATGTTCCGTCTGACTTGGAGGGGATGGATATGAGTGAGGCTAGCGAGCAGGATGACGATGACCTGCTTGGCGAGGAGGAGGAGGAGGACCCTGAGGAGCGTATCTTCGAGGTTGGGGACAGTGACGACTCTGTGTAGTCACAGCCTCCTCACCCTTAGCACTTGATGCTGGTCTAGATGCTAGATAAGTATGCTGGATCGTTTTGCTAGTAGTAGCCTTGCGATGACCCCACCAATCGCACCCCTTGTAGCTCGATGAAGCCTTCCTTGTAAAATATGGCTTGTAATGTGTGTGTGTAATGTCAAAGACTCTGTTTAAGTTGTGTGATGAATGGAATGTTCTGCTTGTTTCCTTGATGATTGTCACTATTTGGCGTTCTTTTCATCCATGTTTGCGACTGCCCCGCTCTTGTTTTTGAAACATATCACTCGTATTCCTTTTTCTTATGTTAAAGGTACTGGGTTTTCAAAAACAAGAATATACTTCTAAAACTTACACATGTTTTCACTTCAGAATGGCACCTCGTCGCGAACCCCCACCGCCACCACCACC
The DNA here is from genome assembly GCA_028641055.1 of Alopecurus myosuroides. Taxonomy (NCBI): domain Eukaryota; kingdom Viridiplantae; phylum Streptophyta; class Magnoliopsida; order Poales; family Poaceae; genus Alopecurus; species Alopecurus myosuroides. The sequence goes on along the minus strand of CM054057.1, from coordinate 205,010,185 downwards.
CACAGTGGAGGCGCTGTTGGCCCTGCTGATGGAAGATCGCCAGGCCAGCCGAGATGAGAGTGCAGCTACCATTACCGCTCTGCAACAACTAGCTGCTGCCGCCAACAATAATGGCAATGGCAATGGCAATGGCAATGGTGCTCGCTCGAGACTGAGAGACTTTCAGCACACCAACCCCCCAGTCTTCACTAGGATTGTGGAGCCTCTCGATGCTGACGACTGGCTCCGCACCATCGCAAACAAACTGGAGGTTGCATCAGTTGAGGAAAATGATAAGGTCCTGTTTGCCTCCCATTTTCTTGCTGGTCCTGCCAGGACTTGGTGGGAGACTACACGTGAGACTGTTGCTGCTGGTCACGTGTTCAACTGGGAGGATTTCTCTGCAAGATTCCGCAAGTATCACATTCCCCAAGGAATGATGACACTTATGCGTGAGAAATTTCTGAAGCTGAGGCAGGGAAGTATGCCTGTGTCTGAATACTGGGAGAATTTCACTACTCTGTCCAGGTATGCACAGGATGATATCAATACTGATGCTAAGAAGAGGGAGAGGTTCTTAAATGGGCTGGATGATGAGCTCCAGTGCGCTCTAGTGGTGGTTCCATTCCAGGACTTGGAGACCCTTGCAAATGCCGCTATGGTACTGGAGCACAAGCGGAAATCTGCTGATGATAACCGCAAGAGGAAGATGACCGTGCATGGAGGACCTAGTGCTCAGAGGACTCGCAACACTCCGTATGCGAGGCCACCATCCCACAAGGCGCCTGCTTATGCACCCCGCCCCAACCACAACTATGCACCAAGGCCCAACAACTACAACCCCAACTATGCACCAAAGTACGGAGGAAATAGCTATGGTGGTAACCATGGTAATCATTCTGGGAATAATCATGGAAACCGCTATGGAGGCAACAACAGTGGAAATGGGAACAACTCCAACAATGCTCCCAAACCTAACCCAAGCCCAAGGCCTTCTGGAGGTTGTTTTGCCTGCGGAAAGGAAGGTCACTTTGCTCGTGAGTGCCCTACCAAAGCTACTGCCACAGCCCAGCCAACTGCAACCAAGATGAACCATGGTCCTTCCACTGGACGGCAGAATAGGATGAAGGGACACCTGAACCACGTCACTGCTGCAGAAGCTCAGGAGGCACCAGACATGGTGATGGGTACGTTTCCTGTCAACTCGGTGCCAGCCGCAGTACTGTTTGATTCTGGTGCATCACATTCTTTTGTCACAAAACCGTTTGCTGAGAAAAGTGGTATGAAGCATTCCCGTATGCACAACCCTATGTTAGTACAAATACCTGGGGATAGTACTAAAGCCAACTTAATTTGCAATGAAGTGCCAGTAGAAATACAAGGGAAAACTTTTCATGCTGATCTTATAGTGCTGGATCCAAGGGGATAGAAGTGGTACTCGGTATGAACTGGATGGCCAAGTATAAGGGGGTTATTGACTGCACTAAGAAATCTATTGATATGATCTCTGAGGATGGGGAAAAGGTTGCGTACACTGCAACTAAACCCTCGTCACAAGTTCACTGCCACACTGGTATAGCCCACCCTGACCTTGAGGAAGTCCGGTCGTTTGCGAATACCCGGATGTTTTTCCTGAAGAGTTACCCGGTATGCCCCCTGATCGGGATATCGAGTTTGTGATCGAGTTAGTGCCCGGAACTGGACCCATAGCACAGAAGCCTTATCGGATGAACCCAAAGGAATTAGATGAGTTGAAGACCCAACTGGATGATATGTTGAGAAAAGGTTTGATTCGCCCTAGTGCATCGCCATGGGGGTCTCCGATCATTTTTGTGGAAAAACGGGACGGTACCACTCGTTTATGTGTGGACTACCGCAAGTTGAATGATGTTACCATCAAGAACAAATACCCGTTGCCCAAAATTGAAGACCTGTTTGACCAGCTGAATGGGGCCGTAATCTTCTCGAAGATCGACCTTCGGACTGGTTATCACCAATTGAAAGTCCGTGATACTGATATTCCCAAGACTGCTTTCACCACTCGTTACGAGTTGTATGAATACACCGTGATGTCCTTTGGCCTAACCAATGCCCCTGCCTATTTCATGAATCTCATGAATAAGGTATTCATGGATTTTCTAGACAAGTTTGTCGTGGTGTTTATTGACGACATTCTCATATATTCTCGGAGTGAGGAAGAACACGAAGAACATCTGAGAATTGTGCTCGGAACACTTCGTGAGCATCAATTGTATGCTAAGTTTAGTAAATGTCAATTCTGGTTGACGGAAGTCGGGTTTCTTGGACATGTAGTATCTGCGGGAGGAATATCTGTTGACCCTACTCTAGTTCAGTCGGTGGAGAAGCGTGCTGCTCCAACCAACCAGACTGAAGTCAGATCCTTTCTGGGTTTGGCAGGATATTACCGCAAGTTTGTTCAGGGATTCTCGAGTATAGCCAGACCCCTCACCCAGTTGCTCAAGAAGGATAGCAAGTTCCTATGGACGGACAAGTGTGAAGAGAGTTTCAATGAGTTAAAACATCGACTTGTGACCGCTCCAATCCTTATTATGCCGGATATCACCAAGAATTTCGACGTATATTGTGACGCTTCTAAGCTTGGTCTTGGAAGCGTACTTATGCAAGAAGGGAAAGTGATATCTTTCATATCCCGCCAGTTGAGACCCCACGAGTTGAATTACCCCACTCATGACTTAGAGCTTGCTGCTGTCGTGCATGCCCTCAAAACATGGCGACACTTTCTTATGGGAAGAAGAGTGGAAATTTACACGGATCATAAGAGTTTAAAGTATATCTTTACTCAACGTGAGCTCAACATGAGGCAGCGCCGCTGGATTGAGCTCATTAAAGATTATGATCTGAGTATTCATTATCACCCTGGAAAGGCAAATGTAGTTGCAGATGCTCTTAGTCGAGAGCCGGCCTCTCTAAATGCTATGATTCTAGTAAGGCAGCCCGAGTTGTGGAAAGAGCTTGACCAACTTGGCATTGAAGTGGTCAGCTATGGTATGTTGGACGCCATAGAACTTAAACCAACTCTGGTTGACCAAATCAAAGAGGCGCAGAAAGGCCAGAAAAGTATTGATGGTATTAAGGCCCGCATGGAGAAGGAGAAGGTTGCTGGGTTTACTATCGATGCTGATGGGGGATTATGGTATGAAGGCCGTATTTGTGTTCCCTCTGAGTCTAATCTCAAGCAGACCATCATGGTCGAAGCTCATGAGACCATGTATTCTATCCATCCTGGAGGAACAAAGATGTATCAAGACCTGAAGGAGAGATTCTGGTGGCATGGAATGAAGCGAGAAATTGCTTCATTTGTAGCCAAGTGCCATGTCTGCCAGCAAGTGAAAGCTGGGCACCAGCGTCCCGCTGGCTTGCTCCAGCCGTTGCAAGTACCTGTTTGGAAATGGGATGAAGTAGGGATGGACTTCATCACAGGACTTCCTAGGTCCAGCCGAGGAAATGATTCTATATGGGTTGTCGTGGACAGGCTCACGAAAGTTGCTCACTTTATTCCTGTCCGGACCACCTATCGTGGAGATCAGCTTGCTGATCTTTACATTACTCGGATTGTCAGCCTGCACGGAGTCCCGAGCAGGATTGTGTCTGATCGAGGTACACAGTTCACATCCAGATTTTGGAAGAAGTTGCACGAGAGTTTGGGAACCAAATTAGCTTTTAGCACAGCCTATCACCCACAGACTGATGGACAGACAGAGCGTGTGAACCAAATTCTGGAAGACATGCTCCGTGCTTGTGTGTTGTCCTATGGAGTGAAATGGGAAGACTGTCTGCCTTTCGCAGAGTTTTCTTACAACAACAGTTATCAGTCTAGCTTGCAAATGGCCCCTTTTGAAGCACTGTATGGACGTAAATGCCGCACACCTCTGAATTGGACTGAGACTGGAGACAGTCAGGTTTTTGGAGTGGACACTTTGAAAGCTGCAGAAGAGCAGGTTCAGCTTATTCGGGAACGTTTAAAGACAGCTCAATCTCGTCAGAAGAGTTATGCTGACACGAAGCGTCGTGATGTCTCTTTCAGCATTGGAGATTTCGTGTACCTTCGTGTTACGCCACTCAAAGGGATGCAGCGTTTCCATGTCAAGGAAAGCTGGCACCCAGGTATATTGGACCTTTTAAGATCTTGGCACGTCGTGGCGAAGTTTCTTATCAATTAGAATTACCTGAGGAGCTATCTGCGTTTCACAATGTGTTCCATGTGTCATTGCTCCGAAATGTCTGCAAGTACCGGAGAAGAATCTCTCGTATCAAGACATAGATTTCAGGACCATTGATATCAATGATGATTTGACTTATCGTGATAGACCCCTGCGGGTTCTCGAGGAGATTGTGCGCGCTACCAGGAGGCGTGCTATAAAATTCCTTAAGATTCAGTGGACGAATCATTCTGAGGAAGAAGCTACCTGGGAGCGTGAAGATGATATCAGGAAGGAGTTCCCTGATTTTCTTAAAGACTAGACCCGCTAATCTCGGGAACGAGATTCTTTTAAGGGGGGGAGATTTGTAACACCCCTGTTTTTAAGCCCTTGTTTAGTATTAAATTAGCAAGCCTCTTAAGACTTTTGTAAGACAATTAAGTGGGACAACATGTTTGTGTAGTCATATTGTATCTATGCAATATAGTGGTGTGGTTTCTTTTCACTCATTTGAGGATTTTTTTCCTGATGATTGACTATTGTCTGCCTGATGTTTTTTCAACTGGAAACCCCTAAGAAATTTTCTTCTCAAAGCTTGGGGAATGCTTGATTCACTCATGGTAGCATTATTTAGTCATGTCTTGACCAAGGAAACACTTTGGTTGGGATTTAAATAGCTTGGGAATTTATTTCCTATTTAAAACTTTTAGCAGAAAAACAACTTGACTAGCTGTTTTCCACACTTGTTTTCAAGAATCAAACATATTTGATTTGTTGTTTTCTTGTGGTATTATGGTTGAACATGTCTTGTAGTACAACTATATGCCTACTGGTTTGAATTTAGCACTTGGAAAACAATCAATCCATGATTGTTTTTCTAGTATAAAAAATATTGAAAAACCATTTCTTTTGGAAAACAGAAACATAGCTTTTTGGGCAGATGTTTTCAGAAGGTTAACCAACTCATTTTCTTGTGTACTTGTTGTTTTCTCAAACTAGAAAGTACATATAACAATAGCACACTTGAATTTCCAAAATCCAAGTTCAACTGCCCAATAAAACAGAAGCAAACTTTTGCTTCAAACCCCTGTTTTTTTCAACACTTAGTGAATTTTTCACTAAGCCTTTTTCTGAATTTTCTGAAACTGTTTTTGGACAGAACTTTGGAGATGATTTTCTTGAGCTACACTGGATCTTTTTGTGTGGAATTTGATTCTAGTTGTTCACCTAGGATCCCTCTGTAAAACCATGTGCTCACATACCCGAGTGGTGCCCTAGAGTAGAAGGAAAAGGGAGGGAAACTAGAGCTCGAGTAGAGGGGGGGTGTGCTAGAGGCATGGCCTAAAAAACCGTCGTGCTTCTCCACCCTAGCCCCACTGTGGTGACCAGTGAAGTTGGCACCGCCCCTGGCTCGATGTGCAACGAAAGAAACGGCCCCCCCACCCCTCAGCTTGCCACACACGCACACACACTTGAGCACCCGAGAGCACCCACACGGCCCCGTGCCTACAAAGCCTCAACGGCCTAGCCGTTTCGCCACCGCACACCACACCCATCCACGCCTCCACACCCGAAAACTCAGGCCGTGCCTCGCCGTGTGCGAGCCGCACGGGCTTTTTTTCGCCGCCGGCCACCGCGCGATCCACCGTAGGAGAACGAGCCAACCCGTGCGTGTGAGCTCGCCATTTTTGCACGGGCACGCTCTACGTACCCTTGGCCACCTCCCTGACACCCTCCGCGATGCTTTCGCTTGCAGGAAAGCCCGAGCCGTCGTCGCCGTGTCCGCCGTGCCGCCGCGGAGAGGAACTCGTCGCCGGGGAAACGAACGCCGCCACCACCGCGCCACCAGCCTCCCACGACCCCACCGCCTCCACGCGTCGCTCCACGGGACCCCTAGGTGAGCCCTCTGCCCGTCCCGTGCGTGCCCACGAGGTGTTCGACGCCGTTCCTGTCGGGTGAGGAGAGGGGAGGAAGAAAGTACCCGAGCCGTCGATCGGGCGATCGACGGTTGCGCTTGAACGGGATTTTTCCCGCGTCCCCCGCCCCCGCGCGCGCGCCTGGGCTGGCCTAGGTGCTAGCTGGGCCACGCGCAGGCGAATCGGGCCCATCGGGGCTTGTCCCTGTTAATTGAAATCAATTTTTTTTTTTTACAGAATCGTACCTGTTAGCTTTTGGCCTAGGAAAAATAGCAAACAATTTTATTTGTCCTTGCCAATTTTTGTACATGTAGCCAAACAAAATCACAACCACCTCCCTTTGGCAGAACAATGTTTTGACTTTTATTTATTTTTCTATAGCCATTTTGCCAGACAGTACCATTAAAATGGAAATGAATAGAACTTCAAATATACAAAACATTTTTGAGCAAACTCAACTGTTTTGGAAAGCCCTTATCAATACCTACCATTAGAATTTTAGTTTGCATCCAGGAGAGTTACCATTTGGAAATGCCATCCATTTTGGTAAAACATCAGTGAGCTATTCCAAGAATTTTAGGGGGAGTTTGGGACATTATTTTTGAGTGAGACCAATTGGAGAGGCTTTGTATTGTCAAGTACTATCACATCCTAGAATTATTTAATTTTTGGAGCCATAGAAAAAATTAGGGAGACAGAACAAGTTTTAGCACTTTTCTGCCTAATTTTTAATTCCTAGATCTTGTTTTATATGATCATTTTGTGATGTGCACCTATTGTGTTCTTGCTTGTAATGTTGTTATCTAGTGTATTTTTGATGTTTACAAGTTGTATGAGCATGTTAGAGTAAATGGCTTGAGTGGTAGAATTTTTAGAATTAATATCCATGCTTAAGTCTTGCTCATAGCTTATTTTCTATCTAGGTTTGTGAGTAGATTTTTAGTTTGTATCAAGCCTTGTGCTAGATTATTTTCATGGAACCAGTACCATTTTGGTACTGTTATTTTAGTTGCAACACCTCTGGTTACTTGGTGTTTTGAGTTTAGAATAGATTTAAAATAGCATTGCTTAAGGTCTAGATTTCCTACTAGATTATTACATGCATGCCTTTTGTTTTGTTTTTCCACTAGGGAAAAATATGATTCTTTGTGGTTGAAAACAGAGGATGAAATGTCCTTGTGGCATTGTTATCCTTGTGTTTTCACCTCTGTTAATTTTCCCTCAAATACTAGAAATTGCTTGAGTATCATTTGGGTGCCTAGATTTAATTCCCTCACATGTGTGGCAATTTTAGTCTAGTTTTTCCTTGTTTCATAGCTAAACTTTTTGTGTTATTTTGTGGGATCCAGTAGCATTTTGGTACTGATTATAGGAGTATTTTACCTCTGTTAGTTTGCACACTTGTGCCTAAAATTAACAAGTGAAGTATAAACTAGTCTAGTATTTTTCCCAAGTTTCTACTAGTATGAGTAGGAGTTTGTGGGACTAGTTTGTTTGTTTTGAGCATTTTTAGAAATGTGACCAGAGGCTTTTTTAACCTCTTTATGAAGCATTATGCTAGTGGAACACCCACTGGTATTTTTGGTTCATGGTGGAAAAAGAGCTTGACTTATTGTCATAAGCCTTTTTCACCACTTGCATATTTTAGCTTATATTTTGTGTTTGCCATAGAGAGTATTGGGGGAGTTTTTAGACATCAAATTGTGTTTTATGTGACACCCTACTGTCTATTAACATGTGATTTACCCCACTGGTCCATGATGCTCTTGTCTTAAAATCATTAAGTATCACCACACATAAACACTAGGAAAAAGCAGATTTTTCCACTATGGTTTTCTTGTCAATTTTCTTAAAGGAAAATTGAATGTCTTGAGTGTTACTTTTTAATTGCTTGCTGTATGTATCACTTGTAGCATTGTTTGTCTTGGTTGGCTCTGAAAGTGTGCCTTTATTTCTTTTTACGACGTTAGAAAACGAGGAGGAAGGATTTGCTGAAGAAGGGTATTGCAACTCCTGTTACTTTCAGGATCAGGACCATCACTTGTACCAAGGCAAGCCATCCTAATGCTTGCTGTATAAATACTTATCATTATCTATCATGCATGCTTTTCACTTCTGAAGTTTTTACAAAACTATACTCTCAAAACTATTTTTGTTGTGAATACTACTACTATTAATATTATTAGAAGAAGGAATCATAATAATAGTCAACTTGGTATTTGCCAAGCCCTTAGCCACTAAATGGTATATACATACCATCCACCAAATTAAAACTTGGGTTCTTAAATGAACTAAATAAAATGTGTTTTTGTAAACAAATACCTTATGAAGGAAAAACCCCGGATGAAGGGTGAGACCCTGTCTACCGGAAGAGTGCCATGAAGGGAAATTTTTGAGAAATGTTTACAAAAGACACATAACCTAGTCTTCGCTGGACAACTATTATCGTACTGCCACTTTACCCCAATATGGGTAGGGGCTTGATTAAAAACTTGTTATGGTTAGTATGTGAGCTATCTCAAAGTGCTATAGAGGATTGGATCCTCCGAACCGAAGTGTCGCTAGGAGTGAGCAGACGGGACATCTAAAGTGTGGGATTAGTTTTCCCTCCGGATGCAGCAGTTGGGTCTCCCGTCTGGGCGGTGTGTGACACGGCTTGCCGGGGAGGGGTAACCCCAATTGAAGAGATAGTCATGTTCTAGCTTGTACATAGTGGATAGTCAAGATCAGTTATCTGATGTTCCCATAGGTTGGGAATAGTCCATGGTTGTTTCATGGCGGATTCTGGATCTAGTGGAAGTGTGTACACCTCTGCAGAGTAAAACTATTTCGAGATAGCCGCGTCCTCGGATATGGACGGTTGAATGGCCATGTAGCTAGTATTGTGTCAACTTTTCAAAAGAGGTTTTTTGAAGGACGGCTTTGTACCTGCGAGGTACTATGGAGGAATGACTTGGTATCTGCGAGATACCGAGGAGGAGGAAACTATTATTACAAGTTTCTGAAAAGAAAACTTTCTTTTCTAAAAGACTTATAAAACCTCCAAGATATGTGATATCTACGAGAGAAAAACTATATTATTTTACTTGATTTATCCATAAAGGACTAAACTTGAAGAATCAACCATGATAAATCTTTTATCTGTCATGGGTAGCTGAACCATATGTATGGCCTACCCACTCCACCAAATAAGCATGTATGCATTATTGTAAGCTCATAAAGGATGTCTTGTTGAGTACATTCAAATGTACTCATTTGGTTTCGCCCCTGGTATCTACTTATCAGACTATGAGGAGCCACCCCAGGAGGAGTTCTATGAGGAGGAGTTCTACGCTGATGGCCCTGCGAGTTAGGATCGTCTCCCAGTCAGCAGCCTGTAGGATGAGGCGTGACTCGGGTTCTACTACGCTATGCTTATCGTCTTCCGCTGTGTTATTTTGAATGTCTGTCCTGTGTGACAGTTATCAAGAACTTGGTCATGTGACCATTTATGTAAGACTCTATTATTCGTGTAATGGATGATGTATTCTGTATGCCAACTACGTATGTTGTTCACAACTGGTTATTCTGGGATTGTGAATGAATGCATATGAGGGGTTCTGAACCTTCCGGTTTGGGGCCTCTACACTAGCACAATAACACAGGTATTCCATCTTTATTAAAAGTTGGGATGCTACAAAATGGTATCAGAGCATTGTGTTGCCTGTAGAATTCGAGACCCTAAGTTTGGAGAAGACCCTAGGATAGAAAATTTCCTATGTTCAAAATTTCTAGAAACAAAACAACCATCTTAATTCTTCTCATATCATCTCATCTATTATTCACCTTCAAAATTTTCTAGATGACCTACCTCTTCAATACCATAAAGACAGGAATGTTGTTGATCATACCAAGAAGTGCAAGAAGTATTTCCACCACATGAAGACCTACACTCAAGATTTTGAAGAATTTGAAGAAAAACATAGACTTCCCAACAATCAAGAACACCTCAAGACATGGAGAGAAGAATATGAAGAAAAGCTCAAGAAGATATAGGTGAGACCACCATGAGATGTAACAAAGTTGTGAGACACGATTAGAGTATTGATCATACTAATGAGTGTGGTATGACAATACTAGATGTTTTCCTAAAACTATGTTGTTTGGTGTGATGGATGTGTTGCTATATGTTTGTTATGTGTTGTTTGTAAGATGAGTTTCCTTGATCTGCTATTTTGGATAAGAACCTTCCTTGGCCATCTTTCTAAATCTCTACTCATCCCTACTAGACCAAACCCAACACCATACTCATTCACCAACCATAGTGAGAACCATTTGGAATCATACAACCTTTACCCTATAAATACACAAGCCATCCCATTTGAGGAATGCTAGTATCAAATTTCCTTCTTCTGTGTGAAGGAACAATCACATCCATGATAAAATGCCAACTGCCTAATAAGGATCAAGCCAACCTTGGAGCTATCAAGCAATGGAAGAATTTGCCTACCATGAGAGTTTCCTTAGAAATAGCATGGTGTTTCCCTTCAATGATGACAACCAACAAGATGGAAGATTGCCAAGGACATCAAAAGACCAAGTTGAGAGTAACCAAAGGACTTTTGATTGACCCAAGGAGTGACCCCTCAGTGTCAAAGGTAGTTCAACAGACCTATGTTGGTCTACACCTCTACCACAGAGGAAAGATCTACTCAAGCTAATTTAGAATCAATCTACACTCCAATCTAATGAAAATAGACTACCCACAAAAATTTCTTGTAAGGGTGGTAGCCCACCCAGTTATTTTGGAATCCAGTTACCCAAATCTTTCTTTCTAACCTTCCCAAATCTCGGGACGAGATTTCTTTTAAGGGTGGTAGTCTGTAACATCCCTGATTTTTTGGAAAATGCAAAAATCACAAAAAATTGAAACTTTTTGTTTTCATATTGTGCAAGTCACCAAAAACCAAATGAGAAGCAAGAAACAAAAGAAAACAATACATATTTCAATGAAATTGAGTTCACCAATCCAATTATGCCTTGTTCCTTAAACCCTAAAACCTTATTCAAAAAAATAAGTTTCTTTATATAAAGGGAATATCTTTTATTAACAAACCTTTACCTAAAATGTTTTACAACTCCAATATCAATCTGAATTTATTTTATGGCATCAAAAATCAAAGAATTATAAACCTTAATGAAGTTCTAAGCCTCAAAAGTATTTGATGAGAATAAAATTGTTAATAATAACTTTTAGTTGTTATTCCAAGTTTTAAACATGAAGGTGTGAAAATAAAATGCATTGTTTGGAAAATAACATAAAAAGGGTTTTTGAAAACAATATTATGACATGTAGTTTTATTCTAAATTTTATTGATCAACAATAATAATTATTTGATATAAACTAATAAAATAGCATTAAGTTACTATTAATAAATCCTTCATATCCTAAAATTATTAATTATGAAAATGGTTTGAAAATGACTTCCAAAAATATTATTTGAAATGTTAAATGCCTCTAAAAAATTTATTTAATAAAAAAAACCCATTTTACTATTTTAAAATGGTATTAAGTACTATTAGTGAATTAATTATATTTTCAAAACCTAAAAGAGATGAAAACTCCTTGAAATGGTTTTGGAAAATAGTAGTTGATCTTTATAAAGCCACTAAAATTAGATTTGACTAATAATTGTATTTTATAATTTTCTAAATTAAAAATCACATTAAGCTCTACTAAGGAATTATTTCAAATTTCCAAAATTCAAAAAATAAAATATGTTGATATGTTTTCAAAAATGTTACTATTGGAAAGTAATTGAAATATTAAGAATTTAGGAATTTGTTTCATGGTTTTTGGACTTATAAAACTGAAGATATAATTAAATCATTTAAACAGAAATAAAAGAAAAACTTTGATGACGTCATTGATGACGTCACCGTCGTCTCCTTCCTCTCGCTGAAATCACGCCCGTGACAGGGGATTTCAAATCCCGTCGATTCCTCGCCATTAAGGCCGTTAATGCCTTCCCCCTCTGGCTGTATAAGATGCCCACGGCCTTCTCTCCATTTCCCCTCTCCTCCCTCTCCTTTTTATGCCCGTAGACCACCGCAATAGCTCGCCGGAGACAGGACCAACCGCCGCCGTGCTTCGCGAATTCCGGCCAGGTGAGACCTTCCCCGTGCCCGAGACCTCCTCTCCCTGGACCCCCGTGACCTTGCGCACGTTTTGATGCCTTCCGTTTGATCTCTCGCGCAGCAGGTCGCCGCCGCCATCTACGCCCGAGACTCGCCGGAGCTCGTCGCCGCACTGTCCGCGTTGCTCCATCTTTCCCGGAAGCGCGAGCAAGCGCCGTGCCCACCCGCGAGTTCGCCGTGCCGCGCTGAGCGTCACCGTGGTCTCCCCGAGCCCGGAAGCACACCGGAACGCGCCGCCGTCAACCTCCCGTGAGCAGCACCGCCGCCATCGCCATTTTCCGGCGAGATTCCTCCGGTGAGACCCCTCCCTCTCTCTCTACCGTTGGATCTGCACGGACGCCTCAGATTAGATCTGAAGGGGTACGCGATCTTGTCCGTTGGATCGAGATCCAACCGTTCAGATCTGGATCCACTTATCCACGTCACCTGCACGGTCAGCAGCCCAGTCAGCAGTAGCACCCAATCAGGATCAGCCACGTGCCCCTGCCTTTAATTCAAATTTTTCTCCCGCTAGATTAATTGGCAGTTTTACAGATTAGTCCCTGCACCTTAGATCTATCATAACTTTTGATCCATAAGCCCAAATTTAGCAATCTTGGACTTTTTGAAAAGCCCTTGACAATTAGAAACTTTTAGCACTGGCCAAATTCAAATTTGACAAACTTAAATTTGTTCAAATTCAAATATGCTTGTTTGGTGAAATTTGGCATAATTCAAATTCTACAAATCCAAAAATTGTAAATAAAATATATTTCGAAACCTTAGGATGTGTACTTTCATATCCTCTGTCCCAAAATAATATTTGAACAAATTAAAATTGAATTTAGAATTAAGTTGTCTATTTGAGTATTTTTGACACAGATTAATTTCTATAAATATTTTCAATATAGTTCCTTTTGCAAAATTGTTCCATTTGACAACCTTGGACCAGAAACAACCTTGACCAACCATTTTGGACACCATTGGACCATGACCATGTATTTTAGCCAAAAATCCATCATAGTAGTCCATCTAGTTATTATGTCTTAGATTTTGTTTCTATTTCTTTCTACCATAGTTTGTTGTGGCCATTTGTGGATCCAAGACCAAGTCCCTAAAATTACCAAGTAGTGAACCTCAAACACTAGCACCTTAGTATTCTATCTACTTCTCCATTCTCCCATTCTTGCTTCAAGAATTCACCAAGTCAGCAAAATGGAGATCAAGACTCAAGCACAAGAATGAAACTTCAAAATCAACTTGGTGGCAACATGAAGAGCTACAAGGAAGATCAATGAAGAAGTTTTGAAGAAAATACATGGACTCCACACCTAGAAGAAAACTCAAGAAGTACAAGTGTGAAGAAATTTAGAAGAAAACATCTTCCCCTCTCTTCCTATCTTTCTTCTTATTTTCTTTCTCTTGACTTAGTGGTATTTTGTGCCCATCCCATACCCAAACCAATTAGTGAAGTGAAAGCCCAGAAGAATTTATCAAGACCAAGAGAAGCACCACACCAAGGAAGGAAACAACTTAGATGGCATGATGATGATCTTCAAGAAGGCAATCACATGAGGTCTAGAAGCAATCCATACAAGTTGAAGAATAACAAGTTATTTTTGTCCAACCATTGACCCAAATGGAAAACCCAAGACTTAGTAATATTTTCCCTTTGATGATGAAGTTAGTAGACCTACCCTAACCACAATGGAAAATACTAACATAATCACTCAAATATTTTGAAGGTGAATATGACCAAGTGTTCGCATGTGTTACTTTAGTTGAAGAAGTAATATGTTTATTCTAAGTGAACTCTTGGAACTTCCTCGACAAGTATGGTTATAATAAAGTTTGATCACTACAAGATCAACCTAGTCCATCCCAAGTAAACTCTTGGAAATCCCTTAAAGAGTATGGAACCAAGAAAGAATAAATATTTCAAACCCAAACCTTGTCCTAACCAACTTAGTTAAGCCCCTTTTGATATGTTAGTTGCTATGTATGTTTTCTACACTTGTATGTTTGTTTGTTAGGATGCTTGTTTATTTGGTTTTGTGTTTTCAATGAATAGATTGTACGGAGAGCAACGATCTTTTGTGAAGAGAGTGTGATATCTTCACCAACTTCATCAAGGCAAGTAACGCACCATCAACTACCCATTATTTTCTATATGCATTAGTTGATTTTGAGTAGTATGCATGATAGGAAATTTTACTAAGTTATACCATGCTATGCTATTATCCTAGTAGTGTGTAGCCATCCCTTTTACCTTGTTATTTTGATAGCCTTAGAATTTACTAGGTGCTATGCAATGTTACAAATTGTTTTACTAGATGTTGAGGAAAAATCCTAAGTATAACTAATGAATGAACCACCTGGGTGGAAGTGGTAAGACTGGGTTATGTTGAGTGTTTCCTCAGGGCCCTTATCTAAGGGTTATTCCACTTGAGGTTGTCACTTGCGGATGGCCACCCAGGAACAAAGAGATTACTATGTCCTTCTAAGTTTAGTAGCTTCCCGTGCAGCCTTTAGTCATATGGGCTCTGTCTTGATCAACTAAGTTGAATGAACTCACTAGGCTTACAAGCAGATGTAGCATAATTATAGGTGGAACGGGTAAGCCAAACGGTGGTGGAATTTCTTCTGAAAGATCTCGTCTCAATCTTCTCCTTTCCTTAATGCACTCAGGGTGTATAGGATGTTTGGGCTGATTTGAGTCTGAAGGTGAAAGTGCACAAACTCTGCAGAGTCAACAAACTAAGATCTTAGCCGTGTCCCCGGTTATGGACAACTATGAGCAGCTGGACAAGGATTGACGGAAGAATCTCATCATCAATTTCAATAAGTAAACTTTTGACCAAGTGAACAGTATTGTGGTGCTTGGATCTTAATCCAATGTTGCCACCCCTTTGAAAAGAAAAGTTTCTTTTACAAAAGAGATAGGACAAAATTGGCTTTATGCAAACTTAGCCAAAACTCCACTCAGCCAAATGAGCATGTAGTATTAGTCTTGCCATTTATATCCACCATAGTGTTACTTGTTAATACATTAAATTGTATTGACTCCCTTGTGGCTACATATTCCATATTGCAGATATTTCTGAAGACGAGTGAGGATTTCGTTTAGGATCTCGAGACTATCGCCAACATGTTTTGCCTGTGGCACATGAAGAAGATGGGCTCAATGTTGTTCTATGTTTTCCGCTGTAATACTTTGTTTTCTGCTAGTCTTCTAAGACTATGCAAGTTGTAATACTATTTTGTAAAGACTGGATCATGCGATGTAATAGAATTTGATGCATTTGCATGATATTTCATTTTGTACTGTGGTGCTAGCAATTGATCCAGGGACTAGCACAATAACACAGGTATTCCATCTTTATTAAAAGTCGATGGGGTGTGACGATGCCGCCTCGTTGTAGGCATCCTCAAAAGAACGCACCGCGTCCTTCACGTCCCCGTAAACAGCGAGAGGCCCGCTGCTTCCGGGCATCTTGACCATGTTGTACGCGTGGTGCGTCACGTCCATGAATTTGGCCAGCGCGGGGTAGCTGAGGATGGTGTTGTAGGTCAGCCCGGTGTAGGCGATGTCGAAGTTGATCTGCTCAGTGCGGTAGGTCTGGCGAGTGCCAAACGTGACCACCATGCGCACCCTCCCCAACGGAACGGTTGTCCCTAGGCCTATAAGTGGGCGGTCCCACTTAACCCAGCTAATCACAAAACTGGACAGATTGTGCTTAAAAAATAGAAACGTGACTAAGTTGACTACCTAATTTGAACTACACAAAATTAAGTGGGAGCTCGTGGGCTTACCCACTTACAACCCTGGTTGTCCCGCTGGTAGAGCCGGTGAAGGGCCTGGTAGCCTTCAAACGGTTGTGTTGGAATACACAACTTCTCGAAGGTCTTGAGAGAGATCACGTTGAGGCCGGCGCCTCCATCCACGAGTGTCTTCGAGATGGAGACGTGGTTGATCGTAGGGGTGCACACCAGGGGATGGCTCCCACAGAGCCGATGGCCTCCGGGTGGTCGTTGGCGTTGAAGGAGATCTCTTGCTGCGACCACTTGAGTGGCGGCAAGGGAGGCATGCCCTCGTGGTGGCCCGTATTAACCTCTCGTGTGGTCCCCTTGAGGTGGCGCCTGGAGGGCGGAGCAAGGGATCCTCCTAGGATGCATGCGGCGTGGCAGGTAGCATCGTGCTCCTCGGCATGGGCGAAGCGCCAGAGAGTAAAACACTCGGGCTCGGCGTGAGAACAACGGTTGTAGTGGCGAAAATGCCGGATGAACTGCGCGCGTAGGTCCTCCCACGGCCAGGGGCGCGCCGCCCAATGGTGTGGCCCCCTGTGGCCCCTCTCCGAGCCGCTTTGGGACTCCATGGAACCTTCGAGAATTCTAAGACTTTTGGGCTTCGAATTTTCCAATTCCGAAAATATTTCCATAACAACTTTTCTGAAACTAAAAACAACAGAAAACAGGGAACTTGCTCTGTGGCATCTTGTCAATAGGTTAGTCCGAGAAAATCGATAAAAATGACATAAAGTTCATAGCAAACATGTAGCAAATAACATCAAAACAACATGGAACATAAGAAATAATAGATACGTTTATGATGTATCAGTGGTCCCTCTAGGTTAGCAACTGGCGCAACCTCCAGCGTGGAGTCGGTTACTTCCCAGGCGGCGGACGGGGCGCTGGAGTCGGTCTCGGGCGTGGTCGACGAATAAGAGGCGAGCGCCCCCCCCACGCAGGAGGCCGGCCGCGTCGTCTTGAGCCCGTGAAGGATCCGCATGTGGCCAACGCACCACGCCCAGCGAGCAGCGTGGGCGAGTGAGCGTGGAGGAGACCGATGTTGGAAAAGCTGGTGACGAGGCTGCCGATGTCGGTCCGCTTCCAAGAACCAGCCCGACGGATGGCCCGGCCAGAGCGAGAGGCGACCATGGTGGCGGAGATGCGAGCAAAACGTCTTAGCCCCTACCTGGCGCACCAAATGTCAGAGTTGTTGTGTTGTCAATGACAGGGTAGCACTCAAAGGTTCAAACATTGGGGCTAACCACGTTCTGTCGCACCTCGGGTGGCTTCGGGAAGGAAGCTCTCGAAGGAAAACAAGGGAGACATGGGAGGTTTACCCAGTTTCAGGCCACCGTGATGGTGTAAAACCCTACTCATGCTTGTCTGGTTGATTGCACTGCGGAGGTAACAGTACAACGGGAACTTTCGATGGTGTAGCTACTTGTTGTCCAGATCTCTCACTTTCCTATGGTGGTGAGGGTAATCTATTACCGGAAATTTTCCCTCTTTCCGTCTCACGTGGAGGGAAAAGGATTCCACATTGTGCCAAAGAAGGGAGCGCCCCGTACTACTGCACCTCCTGCGCGGTCTTGGTCGCCGGGGGACAGCTCCACCATCCATGGTGTCACGATGGGGGAACCCGGTGATGCCTCCTCCGTCTTGTAGCGTGGACTGGGTCTTCTTACACCAAAGAGGAAAGCCCCATAGTGGTCTTTGGTGCGTGCAGCGGAGCTCTACGCTTTATACACGAGAACGGCAACTGCGGCCAAAGTCGCTCTGTCCCCTTCGGTGCCCTCGTCATCTGCGCAGAGACCAGAGCTTCACCCTCACATGGGCTGTCTCCCAACGGGCAAGGCTCCTTCTGGGAAGGATCGGGGGTGGAGTAGGGATCCTTCCTAGGGATGCACGGTGAAGCCCTCAGAGGAAGACTCCTCGCTAAGGGGTTGCCGTTAGCAAGGAACCGTTTGGGGAGATCCGGTGGACAGGTACGGACTCCTTCCGTACCTAATGGGTTGGGCCTGCAGCAGATGGCCCAGGATACCCTGGTATCCATGGGTTCGACACGATGTGATACTTGACTATGTCAAATTGATCTTTATGGTGAACGGCATCGTATATTCTCATGGTCTAAGGAAGCAAACAAAATAACCATCTTGGGACGATACTATATAACAAAACATATCTCTTATTATCTCAACTACTTGGGTCTATCCAGACACAATGTTGAAACAACAATGTGCTCCCATTAACATTGACATAATAAACGTCCATGACCAGGAAAATGTGGTCATTGAATATTAACGATTTTGTCTATGAGACATGACAAAGGGTTAGAACGATGTGTTTATGTCTTTACACGTGCGTATGGGTTTTCCTATGAATGGACCATATCAGTTATAGCATAAAAATATAATACATTAATTATGAAACTGATGTATCTTATTGTCTCTTGGGCATACATCCAACACTGTTATCGCGTTCAGGTGAGTGCGCGCATCCAAGTTTTGCGCATTTTAGTTGCCATGAATCGAGGCACACCGTCATTTGCGACGAACCATGCCTTGGCTCGCTATGATATCCACTGTTTTCTCGTGACCACACGTCTGGCTCGTGGCCTATTCTCTGCACCCCTAGAACGTGGGAGGGGTCGTGATATTTGCCTTCGGTGGGGGGGGACTTAATGGTCTCGTTCCTCAGCCGGTCGATGTGGAGGTGGCGTGTCATGTCTTCTTCCACTCGCTTTGGGTGGTGGCATCTATTGCCTATCCTCCTTCCATTCTCGCTCCCTTTGCTCGTAGTATTTGTCGTCTTTATGGTGGTTCTCATGTTTTTCTTGGGGAGGGGCCACGTCCTTCCCGTGACGATGATTTGGATCATTGTTATGATGAGGATATCCGTATTTTTTGAAGCTTGAGCCGGTACCGGATATCGCATCACTATATTTGTTGTGGGTGCTAGAATTGTCTGGGTCATGCAGCAAACTGATAGGTCGCAAACGTATTTATAATTTCTGATGCTCCATGCTTGTTTTCTTTCCAATACCCTATGTTATTTTCATGTTTTCACATGTTTCCCTTTGTTTTCCAGATGTTTTCATCGACTAACCTATTAACAAGATGCCCCTGGCCAATTGTTGTTTTTACATTTCAGAAAATTTCTGATGGAAATATTCTCGGAAAGGGCTAAAAATTCACGGAAGGCATTTTTTACCCGGAATAAAGAAGAATTCTAAAGGGGACCGGAGGGGAGCCAGGGCGCCACAAGGCGGTTCCAGGCGAGGGTCCACCCTAGGTCGCGCCTGGAGGCCCTTAGTACCTCCTCATGTCCCCTCTTCGTATATAAATTGCCCCTAACCCTAAAATCATCAGGGACGGAGTTATTTTCAACAAAACATACAGAGAGGCACTGCCACCTCGGAAGTCCAATTTAGGACTTCTAGATTCCTGCTCCGGCACCCTGCCAGAGAGAGGGATCGTTACCGGAGGCCTCTAAATTGCCATGATCACCTCCGGACATATGCGTGAGTAGTTCATCTTGGGACTAGGGTCCATAGAAGTAGCTATATGGTTGTTATCTCCCCTATGCCTCCATGTTTAGAGTCTCGTGAGCTGCCTCAAATGATCGATACCATAGTTATGTAATTGTGCATGTTGTGTTTGCCGGGATCCGATGAACCATGATATTATGATTATTTTGTTCATGTCAATCTGAGATGCTTCACTTATATTTATAGAGAGTTTTAATCTTGTCCTGCAATGATCTCCGGTTTTTACGATTACCTTGGCCACGTGGTTGTTTTCACCTCCAAGAGATGATTTATATGCTAGATAGTGGGTTCATGACTCCATGTCGCGTGCGTTCAAATGACAGAAATGTGCGGGAGGGGGATGTGTTGTTGCCACTAGAGAGAGAACATCGGTGCTATTATCTTTGGATGGGAACCATTGCTTACATTACTTATTAATCTTAATGCATTTGTCTGTTGCACACATAACAATCACTTCGTTGCTGCAACTTAATACTAATGGATTTGCTAGATAGCTTTCTTGAGGTGGAATTTTAGATATGGATGCATGCTGGATAGCGGTCCATATGCCTTGACGTAATGACTACAATGTTAGGACCCGTGAAATTTATCTCATCATAATAGTATTGTTATACGTTCATAATTTTTCAATTCCCCAGATTGACAACCTTCTGGAAAGTTCGGGCAAGAGAGAGTTTGTGCTTGTGTGCGGGTTCCACGCTTCCGTCAACTACTCACCAGTATTTTGTTGCGTCGTTCATAAAGCAACCTTCTTCAATACTATGAAGGCCTAATGGTTCGATAACCCTAGTTCTATACTAGGAAAAAACTTACTCTAGATTGCATCATACCTTCGGCTTGGGATCTCCCAACGAGTGTGTGATCACGTACTTTTTCCGGCGCCATGGCCGGGGACTTCTAGCTTGCTACAAGGGGAGTCTCACACTTCCATTATCTTTCTTGTTTTTTGGTCTTGCTTAATTTACTTTTGTTTGGTCTTGTTTTCTCTTTATCAAAAACCAAAAAAAAATCTCTAATTTCAAGTCTTTTACTTGTTTTGTTAGTTTGTTCTTGCTTTTATGACTACCAATTGTTAACTTCTTTGAAACTAGATCCTATTGGCAAGGTGGGTTCACGGAAGATCAACGAAAATATTATAATGAATGCTGCTTGTCTCAAAAAGGGAAACACTTATAGATACTTAAAAATAAAATGGATAGCTATGCTAGAAACTTGTGCTCTATCTATGATGTATCTCATTGCCGTGATAAAAAATGTTGCTTTATGGGTTTTGAAAACCTTACATTCCAATGTGCTAGTAATCCTATTGTCACTATATCCTCTTATATTATGGGAAACTATGATTTTTATGATGTGGAACAAATTTAAGAATTTATTCTTTGGAGAAGTGCTAGTGAAAGTGCCTCCTTGCTTGAAAATTATGATGATGCTCCTCACTAATCCGATATTGTTGCTATACTTAAATTTTTCCGTGAGAATTACCAAAATGAAAATGGTTATATTATGAGATATCTTAAAACTTATCATTCCATGTGGGAAGATACTAATTCCTTGCAGGAGCCAATGGAAGAATAAATTGCTGAAACTGGAAGCTCACTGGATTAAAAAGAGGAGAAGAGTGACGAACAAAAGGACGAAGAATGGAGTAGCTACCCATGTCTACCTTATAATGAGAGTAACTCTTTAAATCATGTTATAAGTACTTTATTTGATTGCACTCCATGGTTAGCAAAGGAGTATGAGTGTTATATTGATGAATGTGATGATCCTACTGATTCTTTTGAAATATCCCTTTTTGATGAAATTAATTCTTGCTATACTTGTGACCATGATGTCCCTATGAATGAGATTTTTTAGAATTATGTTGCTACTATTATGTATGACAATCCTTGTTATTTTGATAAATCTTATGAGAATCCTCTATTTGTTTCTACTCTTGATATGCATGATAATATGGAATTTTGCTTAGAAAGTTTATATGATAATTCTTTAGATGATGGTCCTATGTTACTAGATGATATAAATTATAATTCTACTGCAAATGGGATTGGAGATATCTTGAATTTTAGCTAGAAGGAGTCCCATACATTTGAAGAGTGATCAATCATATTGGTTTAATATTGCCAAAAGTGGGTTGGAAAAGGTCATGATTTTAAATTTTGATCCCACTATTTTGGAGCTTGATATGAATTGTGTGCTTTTAGATCATGACAAACATGTTTTACGTGATAGTTATAGTTTTGAGTTTTTTCATGATGCTACTCAAAATTATTATGAGAGAGGAAAATATGGTTGTAGGAATTTTCATGTTACTAAAATAGCTCTCTTTATGTTGAAACTTTTGAAGTTGTTCTTGTGTTTCCCTCCTAAGTTAGGTTCTTTATGCTCTCATGATTTATTTATTTACAAGTTTTCTATGCATAGCAAGTGGGTTAGACTTATGTGAGCATCTTTGAAATAACTTGCCTAGCCAAAAGGAGTTAAAGAAAAGCGCTTGTGGGAGGTAATCAACTTTGTTTTCCTTTGTTAGTTCTTTGTTTTCTTTTGTTATTTGTGTGCCTTGGAAATTCTTACCTCTGTAACAACCGCTCCTTATCATTTTTTATTTCTTTATTGTGCCAAGGGTATCCTCGAATATAGAGTTAGTATGATTTGGGGAAATTGTTGTTTTCTGTCCAGATTTTTGTGCTCCACCAAAAACCTATTTGGGGGAAATTGCTGTTTTTAGTCCAAATTTTTGCACTTCACCAAAAACCTCGGTTCTCTCAGTGAGAACCTGAGGAATTTTTGATATTTTCTGGGAACCTTTCCCAGGTTTTTATCTAAATTTTGTTAGTTTCCGACTTTTTTATTTGAGCAACACAAGATATACGAAAAAAAATCATCTTTAGCGACTATTCTGTTTTGACAGATTTCTGCCAATATTTGTATTTGCGTCGTAATCTTTTTTGTTTTGGTGTTATTTTGTGGGAGAGAGATTTATAATAAGTTGTGACAGTTGCTAATGTTTTAAACGGAGTGTTAGACTTGTGTTGAAACCAAACCAAGTGGATTTATTATTTTGATTACACTAACGTTGCTAATGAAGATTGTGAGAAGTTTTAGGTGGAGGAAGTTTTCAAGTGTAGTGAGAGAAGAATGATGTGATGAGATGAAGGATGGACAAATGCTCAAGCTTGGAGATGCCCATGTCACCCCAATACATATCCAAGAAGTACAAGCGTCAAAGCTTGGGGATGCTCAAGGCATCCTCTTCTTCATCAACAAAGATAGCATTTTTTTTTTGAAAACACAATATTTTTATTGCTTCACATGATATGTGTTATTCTTGGAGCGTCTTGTTATTTTGTTTTCAGTTTGTTTTGTTTTCTTTGATGTAGTTTTTGGTTGGATCCTAGCACTTTTAAACACGCTCCGTTTTCATTGCTTAGAGCACTCTAGTTTTCACTCTTATTGTTTTGCGAGTGTTCAGTCTTTGCTAGTAGTGCCTTTAGGTATTGTTTTTCACTCAAAATTTGTGAAGAGGTTGTTCGTTTGTTTCAGTTATATGATTACCTCTCTCGTCTTAGATGAATATTTTCTTTGAAAGTTGTTTCAAATATTTTAATTGGTGTTGAAAAAGAGTAAAAATATTTCATGCTTATAGTGGTGCAAAAGGAAGCTTGTTTTGGTTGTGGCTTAGGCTTTGGCATGTCATGTTAGATGTTATTTTAATTATGTGCTTACTTATTTATGATGTATAATGCTAGTCTCAAATAGCTGAAATTGCTTAATGTGATATTGAGTTTAATCATGTTTTGTTCTCTTATATTGAAGCATGGTATTGTGGTATTTCTCCTTTGAATGCTTTACTTGGATTGACTTGGCGCATGCTCACACCATGTTATGACTATAAACAAAGTCACCTCCAGCCTTGATGACCATTTAGTTTTTGACTTTTAATATGACTTGATGCTTTTCTTAATGATGTTTTGTCACTATGCATGATTATGGACGGTATTGCTTTCTTAGTTAGTCGCTCCCAGTATTTTGCTAGCCTTCAACTATACTGAGTATGAACTCTACTCGTGCATCCAACTCTCAAAAACCAAAGTTTGTCAAATGTGTCCACCATACGTACCTATATGTGGTGTTTAATCTCCACTCTAAGTAAATTTCTCGTGTGCTACCTTTAAACCTTCAAAATTATAACCTGGTTTGTGTTCTTGTTTCACCTCACGAGGAAGTAGTTTAAAGTTTATTATGGTTTGTGTCAAGAAAAGTTCTTCTTCCTTCTTTCACCCGATGAGTACGAAATCTGTGCTCATCTAAATTTGCAGAGAGTTGGTGCCAAATAATAACAAAAAGAAACTTCCCCATGGTTTGATGAAAGCTGGTGGGTACCCGTGACATGGCTAGCCCTGGTTTGTGAAACAAAAGATTGGGGGAAGTGCCAAACTAACAAAACAACGGAAACCGCTCTCAAAAGTCTAGACACTTCGCTTGACATGGATTATGCTAATTTTTTAATACTATTCGTTGACATAGACATACACCTCTCTCAAAATTGTTTCAATGTCTCTGTTTTATCAATTAAAATGCTCTAGCACATGAGTAATCCCTGCTTCCCTCTACGAAAGGCCTTTCTTTTACTTTTATGCTGAGTCTTCGTCTTCTTACTTTATGCACCAACTAAGATAGCATAGTTGTCATTATGAGTATAATGTGCATAGTCCCAAAATTTATTATTGATTGATTCATGATTTGTGGTATTTCTTGCTCTCAAATTATTTGTATATAGTCACCATTTAAACTTTGAAGGTGTCCTGGCATTTATGTTTTGCTATTCCATGAAGGACAAGCAGGATACCATGTTATTACGTTTTTCTTTATGTTTGAAACAAACTTATTGCTTTCAATGCTTCATTATTTATTTTCAATTATTTGTGTTACTTTTCATGTGCAATATAGTTTCTAAGTTTACATTAGTTCAAATAATATTTACAATGCCTTTGTTAAATTACTTTGATCTCATCTTGCAATGCTTTTGCATAACATTGATCAAGATTGTGTTGGCTTCATGTCACCTCAAAAATTATTTTGTTAACCTACTCGAGGACGAGCAGGAGTTAAGCTTGGTGATGCTGATACATTGCAAACGTGTGTGTAATTTTTTATGCTACATGTTTGTTTTCTTTCCAATACCCAATGTTATTTTCATGTTTACACATGTTTTGCTTCGTTTTCCGGATGTTTTCATTGACTAACCTACTAAGAAGACACCCTAGGCCAACTGCTTTTTGTTGTTTTTTCTATTTTAGAAGATTTCTGAAAGAAATATTCTCGGAAAGATCTGAAAATTCATGGAAGGAATTTTTTTACCCGAAATGAAGACGCAGTCCAAAGAAGACTTGGAGGGGAGCCAAGGCACCACAAGGCGGCTGCTAGGCGCGGGTCCACCCTAGGCCGCGCCTAGTGGGCTCTGAGCACCGCCTCGCATCCCCCTTCGCTTATAAATTGCCGTAACCCTAAAATCATCGAGAACGGATTTATTTTCCATGAAAAACATACAGAGAGGTGTTGTCACCTCGAAAGTCCAATCTAGAGCTTCTGGAGTCCCGCTCCTCCAACCTGTCGGAGAGGGGGACCGTCATCGGAGGCCTCTACATTGCCATGAGCACCTCTAGACAAATGCGTGAGTAGATCATCTCGGGACTACGGGTCCATAACAATAGCTAGATGGTTGTTCTCTCCCCTATGCCTCCATGTTTAGAGTCTCGTGAGCTGCCTCACATGATCTTGACCACCGTTATGAAATATTGCATGATGTGTTTGCCGGGATCCGATGAACCATAAGATTATGATTATATTGTTCATGTCAATCTGAGATGCTTCACTTATATTTATAGAGAGTTTTAGTATTTTCTTGCAATGCTCTCTAGTCTTATATTTACTAATTGGAGGCACCGTAAAAGCCTCCACGTTAATCCTAGACAACGATCTAAAATTAGCCTTACGATCTAAAATCTATGGTTACGATCTTGAGATGAAGGATTTTTTTTTCAACTAAGAGATAAAGGTGTTTTAATAATGTACGTGTGAATACTACAACCTTAATACAGGTGCAATCGATCTGCCTTCTATCACGTTAATAATAGAATTTATGAGTTCTCACCCGTGTCCGATTAACGTAAGGCTGCAGCCATGGGATGAATAAAAGTCTCCGATCGTGATGTGCCTAAGAACACGAGTCGTATTCTCCCTGGTCTCCTCACCATAGTAAATTAAATATTCTACAGGCTTCTAGGTCTCCACGAATCTCCATTTTTTTTGCTAGATTGATCGTTAGAGAAGAAGCACAAGGCCAATCGATTTTCCAAGTGCTAATTTTTTATTTGCTCCTGATATGTACGGTCCTTCAAACTAGCGTCATTTTCTCCATGGTCTCCTCCCCATAGTAAATTAAATATTCTACATGCTGCTGGGCCTCTATGAATCTCCATATTTTTTTTGCTAGATTGATCGTCACAGAAGAAGCACAAGGCCAATATCGATTTTCCTAGAGCTAATTTTTAATTTGCTCCTGATATGCGCGGCCCGTCAAACTAGCGTGATGCGAAGCCAGCTAGCTAGCATCAAACGTAATTGATATGTGGTTTACTAAAACTAACTAGCCTTTTTCAGCAGGGCAAGATTGAGCTAGCACCTCTACGGCCGACTCGCCGGACAATTAGTTGATCTACTTCTTTCGACTCTTGCAGGGCATCACACACGCAATGTGTACACCAGCTTAAAGCAAGTTGGGCTACACCTTTGACAAGCAAATAGGATCTGCGCGGACACTCTTTCAGACTCCTCGCCACAGCCGACAACATAGCTGCATCGCCGGTGGTTATGAATAGATTATAACTCTGGTCCAGTCCGTTGTTGAGGTACATAATCAGATGCGTCGAATTAGGCTATATTCCTACATCTGACAATTCATAGCCTCTATTGCACGTAATCTCAAATTGTAAAATTTTATTTACAACTCTCTTTGGTAGTCAATCGATCCATGTATGCCTCTTTGTTTCATTAGCATGTGGCCGGCGAGTTCATCGGAATAAGGCGTATACATATGCATGGTTCGACGAGCTGCAGCTGTTGTAATGGACCAGTGAGGCTCACGGGCGAGCAGGCTACATGTTTAAGCGTTCTCTAACTGCAATGCCCTCGCCCCATCCGACAACAAGCCAACAAAGATCAATCTTTCTAATTTAAGTTGCCATCTACATATTGCTAACTTCTTCCAATCATCCTATGCTTATTACTCTTGCAGAGTAAGAAAGACCCTAGCTCTGTAAGTAAAATCATTTTAGCATATGATGAACAGCTCTAATAGTCGCCTTCTCCTTAATTTGGTGGTGATGAATTCTATATGGCGTCCATCCCAAGTCCCATCCTGTCTCCGGCTGATTCCATATATGCCTGCATGAGGTGGAGAAGCCAGTATGGTCGTGCGCCTTCATGGCAGCGACGACAGAAGTCCGGGCCATCCCCAATGCTATTGGCTTTGCTCCCTCTCTTCGGCTCGGCCATCACTAATTTCAGGTGTGCTCCTGTTTAAATTTGTTTTGGATATCAACATGTTTGCAATATAGTTGCTTTTCGTACATGGAATCATTTGATCGTATCTTCCCAATGTTTTTGTTCGTATGAGCTTTCCAACAGACAAATATGGAACTGCAAAACTTTTCAATTCCACCCGTAATGTGTTTGAATTTGATGACCATTTGATAGACGCTCCCTTGAGTTTTGAGAAACACGTGGCTGCTATTGGTCCACTGAAATAGGAGGTAATTCTGGAAGTGAACGGTTAACTACTTAAATTCGTGCACTATATAAAATATTTTGGCAGCTGTTTCAGATACATGGAAGGATGTAGCCATGTCGTCAGCTCTATTTCTTTAAAGTTTAGGAGTGACAAAGTTGCAAGAGTGTAAGCCAATCTACTTGGGTAAGTTAAGAGGCTATATTTTTCTGTGATATTCATTTTGTGCTATCTTTTTTTATCTTTACTGAAAAAGAAACCACTGCAATAATATTATTCTCAGCAAGTGTAGGTTTTCTCACCTCATGTTTGTTCTTTGGCTGGCACGATTTGGATACTTTTCTCTGTCGTGTGTCGTCAAAACGTTATGCACTATACTTAGGAAAAGTGTGGCACAATATTGTTTTCCATTATACTATCTCACCATCCTCTCAAACATTAGGCGTATAACTTTTGTAATATGAACATTTTTTTATGTTTGAAAAAATACGAAGTATACCAAGTCATTGTCAATAGGTCAACCATGAAATATCTTACTCCATCCGATCCACAAAAAATGTCGTGAGAAAACAACTTAGTTAATATAAGTTGTAGGTATAAGTTCCGACTTTGAGATGGGAGAGAGTATTTTAGTTGGTATAACTTATGAAGTTTGACTTATATGTTGAAAAGAGGGGTATATATTTTCGCAATTCTATTGGATACATTTAAAAAATTGTGTTTTCTTTTTCCACATAACTTACTTATATATTTGATACACTGGGAAGAAAAGGAACACGAACTTATTCTGAACTCTACACAATTTTAATGTTTTGGATTTAGCGTGTGGTTTATTTGCACATGTCGATGTAAATTATAGAATTTTTACAAGGTGGTAAATGATATCATGTTTAAATGAAATATAGACATCTTTTTTCAATATATGGGTAGAAAAAGACTTGATATAATAAATAAGAAACTTCTAAGAGACAACTATTAAGTATTTCTATATGTAAATGTGCATATAAAAAATCAAAAGTATTTAAATTTTATTGTCTATATAACTAGCCCGTGCAGGTGCACGGGTTGACGACTAGTGTTTATAATTACCTTGACCACGTAGTTGTTTTCACCTCCAAGAGAGGGTTTATATCCAGATAGTGGGTTCATGCCTCCTTGTTGCCTGCGCTCGAGTGACACAAACGTGTGAGGGGAGGATGTGCTATTGCCACTAGGGAGAAAACATATGTGCTATTGTCTACGGATGGGAACCACTGCTTACATCACTGTATTGATCTTAATACATTTGTCTGTTGCACACATAGGAATCACTTTGTTTCTGCAACTTAGTACCAACAGATTTGATGGATAGCTTTCTTGATGTGGAATTTTAGAAATGGATTAATGTTGGATAGCGATCCATATGCCTTGACGTGATGACTAAAATGTTAGAACCCATAAACTTTGTCTCGTCATAATAGTATTGTTATACGTTCATGATGTGTCAATTGCCCAGATGTACTTTGTTCACCCAACATGTTTGTTTTCTTTGGAGAGACACGACTAGTGAACCTATGGCCCCTGGTCCTATTTTCCTCATATTGCAAACCTTCTTTTAAGAACTTTTAATGATTGTTTCCTCTTTGTTTCTTTTTACTTTTATTGTTTTCCAAGACTCTATATGTTTAATTCTCCTATTTTCAGCATGAACGGAAGATTGACAACCTTCTGGAAAGTTGGGGAAAGAGAGAGTTTGTGCTTGTGTGCATGTTCCACGCTTCCGTCAACTACACACCAGTACTTTTTTGGCGTCGTTGATAAAGCAACCTTCTTCAAGACTACAAATTCCTACTAGTTCGATAACCCTGGTTCTATACTAGGGGAAAACTTACTCCAGATTGCATCATACCTTTCGCTTGGGGTCTCCCATCGAGCGTGTGGTCATGTCCTCATCAAGTACTTTTTCTAGCGCCATTGTTAGGGACTTCTAGCTTGCTGCAAGGGGAGTCTCACACTTCCACTCTCTTTCTTTTGTTTTATTCTTGCTTACTTTACTTTTGTCTAGTCTTGTTTTCTTTTTATCAAAACCAAAAAAAATCTCTACTTTCTAGTCTTTTACTTATCTTGTTACTTTGTTCTTGATTTTATGACTACCAATGGTTAATTTCTTTGAAACTAGATCCTATTGGCAAGATGGGTTCATGGAAGATCAACAAAAATATTATAAGGAATACCGCTTGTCTAAAAAAGGGAAACACTTATGGATACTTAAAAATAAAATGGATATCTATGTTATAAATTTGTGCTCTATATATGATGTATCTTTGCTGTGATAAAAATTGTTGCTACATGGGTTTTAAACACCTTCCATTCCAATGTGCTAGTAATCATACTACCACTATATCCTCTTATGTTATGGGAAACTATGATTTTTATGATGTGGAACAAATTGAATAATTTATTCTTTAGAAAGTGCTATTGAAACTGCCTCTTTGCTTGAAAATTATGATGATGCTCCTTACAAATCCGAGATTGTTGTTATACTTAAATTTTTCTGTGAGAATTACCAAAATGAAAAGGGTTATATTATGAGATATCTTAAAACTTATCATTCCTATGAAGATACTAATGCCTTAAAGAAGCCTATGTAAGAAGAAATTGCTGAAACTGGAAGCTCATTGGATTAAGAAGAGGAGGAGAGTGACGAACAAAAACATGAAGAATGGAGTAGCTACCCATATCTGCCTTCTAATCAGAGTAACTCTTTAACTCGTGCTATAAGTAATTTATTTGATTGCCCTCCATGCTTACCAATGGAGTATGAGTGCTATATTGATGAATGTGATGATCCTATTGATTCTTTTGGAATACCCCTTTTGATGAAATTAATGCTTGATATACTTGTGACCATGATGTCCCTACGAATGAAACTTGTGAGAATGATGTTTCTACTATTATCTATGAC
This sequence comes from Alopecurus myosuroides, assembly GCA_028641055.1. NCBI lineage: Eukaryota > Viridiplantae > Streptophyta > Magnoliopsida > Poales > Poaceae > Alopecurus > Alopecurus myosuroides. The sequence continues at coordinate 204,979,884 of CM054057.1, read as the reverse complement.
AATCCTTGATATGTTTTATATACCTTATGAGAATCCTCTATTTGTTCCTAAAATTGATATGCATGATAATTAGGATTTTTTTGCTTAGGCAGTTTATGTGATAATGCTTTAGATGATGGTCCTATGTTACTATATGATATAAATTATAATTCTAATCAAAATGGGATTGGAGAGGTCTTGACTTTGAGATAGAAGGAGTCTCATACATTTGGATAGTGATAAATAATCTTGGTTTAATATTGCAAAAAGTGGGTTGGAAGAGGTCATGATTTTAAATTTTGATCCCACTGTTTTGGAGCTTGATATGAATTGTGTGCTTTTAGATCATGACAAACATGCTTTGCGTGATAGTTATATTGTTGAGTTCGTTCATGATGCTACTGAAAATTATCATGAGAGAGGAAAATATGGTTGTAGGAATTTTCATGTTACTAAAATACCTCTCTTTATGTTAAAACTTTTGAAGTTGTTCTTATTTTCCCCTCCTAAGCTAGTTTCTTTATGATTTCATGATTTATTTCTTTACAAGTTTCCTATGCATAGGAAGTGGGTTAGACTTAGATGTGTTTCATATTTTCTTCTTGATGCTCTCTTTTGCTGAAATTCATATTTCTTATGTGAGCATCTTTGAAATAATTTTCCTAGCTAAAAGGCGTTAAAGAAAAGCGTTTGTGGGAGGCAACCCACTGTGTTTTCCTTTGTTATTTCTTTATTTTCTTATTTTTGTGTCTTGGGAGTTCTTACCTCTATAACAATCGCTCCCTATCCTTTTTATTTCGTTATTGTGCCAAGAGTAGCCTCTAATAGAGAGTTAGTATGAATTGGGGAAATTGTTGTTTTCTGTCCAGATTTTTGCACTTCACCAAAATCCCCGGTTCTCTCAGCCAGAACCCGAGGAAATTTTGATATTTTCTGGGCACCTACCCTAGGTTGTTATCTAACTTCCATTATTTTCCCACTTTTTGATTTGAGCAACATAAGATTTTTGGAAAAACCCATATTTACGGACTGTTCTGTTTTGACAGATATCTAAACTTAACCAAGTGGATCTATTATTTTGATTACACTAATGTTGCTAATGAAGATTGTGAGAAGGTATAGGTGGAGGAAGTTTTCAAGTGTAGGGAGAGATGAATGATGTGATGAGATGAAGGGTGGACAAACGCTCAAGCTTGGGGATGCCCATGTAACCGCAATACATATCCAAGAAGTACAAACGTCAAAGCCTCGGGATGCCAAAGGGATCTGATGGAGGGATAATAACCCGGTAGGCCAACTCCAAGGTATAACCCGGCCCAAAGGATGCTGCGCGGGATCCGGCTAAGGATAAAGAACTTGCGGAAGGCCCAAGTTTGTAGGCCCATTAACCCGGATTGTGGGTTACGGTAAAGGAAGGTTAGGGTTCGTATGCCGTGTCCGGGTAGGATCCAGGGTGCGCCTTGGAGAATAAACCAGGGGGTACGGGTGCTTTATAAACCGACCCCCTAGGGTTAGTTGAGAGAGATCCAAGAACCCTAGCAATATCGCTTGATATCGAGCATCCAGTGTAACCCAAGAGTTGAGTTATTATATCAAGATCGGAGACTCGGCGACTTTGATTGCCGGTTACCAGATCGATTTCCACCATGTTTTCCTCTGAGCTAAACCCTCTCCCAAACGCCTGTGTCGTCTTGCCCCAAGATCAGTTACCCCCGGTAACGTCTGCCGTGATAATCCCACGACAGTTGGCGCCCACCGTGGGGCCTGCGTCCAAAGGTGTTTACATCACGGGAGAAGCTCGGAAGAACATGGAGAATCTTGTCATCGGCGAGATCTACATCGGCCACAAAGGAGAAAAGATGGTGGACGATTCCGGCTGGGGGCCAGAGTCGGATCACCTCGAGTCCGGATCTACTGTGACGATCGGCCAGATCAACATCTTCATCGGTATGGTACGTACGCCTGATTTAAAGGGACAATATCATGTGCATACTACAGGAACTTCTAGCAGGAACAAAGAGACATTAAAGCAAGCGGTAAACTCGGTTTCCTCGGCCGTGCCGGGATACCTGAGATGGGCGGAACAAGAGGTAACGTGGAGCAGAAGAGATCACCCGGAAAGAATAGAGCGCCCAGGAGTCTTGGCATTGGTGGTTGCTCCACAGGTCAATGGTTACGAACTGAAAAGGGTCCTGATGGACGGTGGAAGTAGCATTAACATCCTGTATTGGGAAACTTTCTTACGCATGAGTCTCAAAGAGTCCCAGCTACAGAAAAGTTCGACAGTCTTTCATGGGATCGTGCCGGGTCACTCGGCGAGCCCCGAGGGAAAGATCACCTTGGAGGTTGCTTTCGGAGAATCGACGGATAATTATCGAGTTGAGTGGCTCACGTTCGAGGTGGTCAAATTGCACAGTCCTTACCACGCGCTGTTCGGAAGACCGGCTTATGCTAAATTCATGGCTAGGCCGTGTTATGTGTATTTGCAGCTAAAGATCCCGGGTCCTAAACGGACCATCACCGTACATGGGAACCGGGATATAGCGGCTGAGTGTGACGAAGGAGATTCAGTAATGGCCGAGCAAGCGTGCAGAAAGGAAGAACTCGAGTATTACCGGTCTCAAGTAAATCCGGATGATAGAACAGCCCTGAAAAAGCCGAATACTGAGGACGAGAGAGCAAAATTCAAGGCAGCACAAGACACCAAGAAGATAGATTTTGTTGAAGGTGATTCCACTAAGCAATTTACCATAGGGTCTAATTTGGGAAAAGAGCAGGAGAAGGCACTTGTGGAGTTTATTCGTTCAAATGCAGACGTGTTCGCCTGGACACCTAGCGACATGCCGGGTATCCCTACAGAGCTGGCCGAGCACAGTTTGCATGTAGATCCCAAGTCCAGGCCCGTGAAGCAGGGCTTGAGGAAAATGAATGAGGAAAGAAGGAAGGCTATAGGCGAAGAGATCGCTCGGCTATTGGCAGCCGGCTTTATCATGGAAGTATTTCACCCGGATTGGTTAGCAAACCCAGTTCTAGTGATGAAAAAGACCAATGAGTGGAGGATGTGCATTGATTTTACGAGTCTCAACAAACATTGCCCAAAGGATCCGTTCGCACTACCAAGGATAGATCAGATTATAGACGCAGTAGCTGGAAGTGACCTATTATGCTTTCTGGACGCATATTCCGGGTATCATCAGATTAAACTCAAGAGGGAGGATTGGGAGAAAACATCGTTTATAACCCCTTTTGGGGCCTTTTGCTATAAAACCATGACGTTTGGATTGAAGAACGCTGGCGCAACTTATCAACGGTGTATTCAGAAGTGCTTCGAGGACCAAATCGGACGTAATGTCCATGCTTATGTGGATGATGTGGTTATCAAAACTAGGAAGGCAGAGACGTTTATCGACAATCTAAAGGAAACGTTCAAGAATTTAAGAAGGTACCAGATGAAGCTTAACCCGACAAAGTGCGTGTTTGGAGTTCCAGCCGGGAAATTACTCGGCTTTATCGTCTCCGAGAGAGGAATTGAAGCAAACCCGGATAAAATCAAAGCTATCCAAAATTTGAAAAAGCCGGAAAATTTGAAGCACGTTCAAAAACTCACGGGCTGCGTGGCAGCCTTGAGCCGATTCATATCAAGACTCGGAGAAAAGGCAATACCCTTGTACCGGCTCTTGAGAAAGTCAGACAAATTCGTATGGGATCAGGAGGCGGATGAGGCGTTCGAGGCACTAAAAAAGCAGTTATCCGAAGCACCAGTACTAGCGGCCCCGGGTCCTAAAGAGCCTATGTTGCTGTACGTGGCAGCAGGCCCCCGAGCCGTCAGTGCAGTAGTGGTCGTGGAGCGTAAAGAAGATGGGAAAGTTTATCCAGTTCAGAGGCCGGTTTATTATGTCAGTGAAGTATTGTCGGAAGCAAAGCAGCGCTATCCGCATTGGCAAAAGCTGGTTTTCGGGGTCTTTATGGCCAGCCGGAAATTGAAGCCGTATTTCCAAGAACACCCCATAACGGTGGTTAGCTCAATACCAATGTCGGATATCATCAGGAACTCGGATGCGACTGGAAGAATAGCCAAATGGGCAATAGAAATGGGGGATTATCACATCAGTTACGAGCCCAGGTCAGCAATCAAATCTCAGGCTTTAATTGATTTCGTTAACGACTGGACACATACAGGCATGACTACAACGGTTCCAAACTCCGAGTCATGGACCATGCACTTTGATGGATCTAAGCAATACGAGGGATCAGGAGCTGGAGTGGTGCTAACGTCACCCAAAGGAGATAAATTAAGTTACGTACTACAAATTCACTTTGACTGTTCCAACAACGTGGCCGAGTACGAGGCCCTATTGCATGGCTTGAAGGTAGCCAAGGAGATGAACATCAAGAGGATACGATGCTTCGGAGATTCGGACCTTGTGGTACAGCAGGTGTCAGGAACTTGGGATAGAAAGGATGCAACCATGGCAGCATACCGCAGGGAGGTTGATAGGGTTGCATGATGCTTTTCCGGGTATGAGGTGGAGCATATAGACAGAAGAAAGAATGAAGTAGCAGACGCCCTTGCTAGACTCGGCTCGCGCAGAGAGCCGGTTCCACCTAACGTGTTCCTGGACGAGTTATGGCGACCATCGGTTAAAATCGAGTCTGAGGAGGAACTGGCAAGTAAAGACCCGGATACGGAGCTCGTGGCCACTATACGCGCTATTCCCGAGTGGACAGAACCGTTTTTGGCCTACCTGTCACGAGGCGAGTTACCACAACAGGAGGTGTTAGCAAGGCAAATTTTGCGGAGAGCAAAGGGGTATTCTATCATTAATGGGGAGTTGTACAAGAGAAGTGCAGCAGGAGTCTTTTTGCGCTGCGTAGCACCAGAAGAAGGCCGACAGATTCTCAAGGAAATCCATGAAGGCGATTGCGGGCATCATGCATCCACAAGATCCCTTGTGGCAAAGGCTTATCGACACGGATTTTTCTGGCTGACGGCTCTAGCGGATGCGGAAAGATTAGTAGCAAGTTGTGACGGATGTCAAAGGTACGCTCGCCAAACCCATGTGCCGGCTATGGAATTACGGACCATCCCGTTAACTTGGCCGTTCGCTGTCTGGGGGATGGATATGGTTGGCCCCTTTCATATGTCACCATGCAAGAAGACACATCTTTTGGTGGCTATTGATAAGTTCACCAAGTGGGTTGAGGTTATGCCAGTTACTAATTGTGAAGCAGCTACAGCAGTCAAGTTCTTGAAAAAGATTATCTACCGGTTCGGGTATCCCCACAGCATAATTACCGACAATGGAACCAACATGTCCCTTGGTGAGATGGAGAAGTTCTGTGGCAACAATGGAATCCGGCTTGATGTTGCATCAGTGGCTCATCCGCAGGCCAATGGACAAGTGGAGAGGGCAAACCAAGAATTGCTTCGCGGATTAAAACCACGATTGCGAGTCCCTTGTATCAGGGCCGCTGGCGCATGGGTCGAAGAACTTCCTTCTGTGGTTTGGGGCATCAACACTACACCTAACAGGTCCACTCAAATGACACCCTTCTTCATGGTCTATGGCGCGGAGGCAGTACTACCGAGTGATATTATTCATGATTCACCACGAATATCAGCTTACGTCGAAGTGGAGAACGAAAAGACCCGGCAGGATGCCGTAGATATGTTAGAAGAACAAAGGGAACAAGCCCTGGAGAGATCAGCCATTTATCAGCAAGGTTTACGGAGGTATCATAGCCGGCGTGTGAAAACCCGGGTCTTCCAGGAAGGAGACCTGGTTCTGCGCCTGGTACAGTCAAACGAAGGAAAACACAAATTATCACCGCCATGGGAAGGACCGTTTATCATAAGCCGGAATCTGCATAACGGATCATATTACTTGGTAGATGCAAGGGAAGAGTCGGCTACAGTTAATGACACCGCTCATACCACTTCATCTATGCAAGAAAGAGACAGACCATGGAACGTGGCGCAGCTACGTCCGTATTATACTTAGTAAAGATTATAGTGGCAAGTGAAATTGCACGGTGTAACAGGCAGCAGGTTTCAGACGTACTCTTTTCCTATCCAGGGTACCCTTGGTACTGGATGGGTTTTTAATGAGGCGGCTTGCTGACCTAACTTTTTCATATCAAGTAAAGAGGTGGTTATTATCATGTTCTTCACTCTCAGCACGTCGCGTACATATATAGGTCTTGGGGGCTGATTGCTTGAATAGCACAGTTGAAAACTCAAAGACCCGGCCTTGATGCCTATGAGTTATAAGGGCCGGTTACTCGCAAACGAGTACGGCTACAATCTTATAACCGGACAAAGGAGCCAAATTTTCTTGACTTTTCTTACTTAAGCTCGATGTGACTCGCACTAAAATGGCATGATTTGCTCGCTTACGATTACAATCAGCCATGAAGCCCAATGGGACTTGGTTGACCCTGTTTCGTACAGATGTAACAACATGATATCCATGCGAAAGCCGGCTTATAGTATCAGAGAGTAAAAAGGGTCATCTAAACCACAAGTTATGCAGAGTACAAGGCTGATAGCCGGAAACTCAACGATTATTAAGCATAACTTCAAAACCTATGTGAAACGGCTCTGGGCTTTTTGGACCTAGCAGCAAACAAATGCGTTCTCCTTGAAAGATCACGTTTCCTAGACTCGGAATCCGGGTCTTGGGGGCTCGGGATCTCGAAAACGAGAAAAATTGTTTGATTGTTAAAGCTCAAAAATCCAGAAATCCGAGTCTTGGGGGCTTGGGGACTTAGCAGCAAGTCCGCTTGTCAACACCCATGAGACCCGGAAACCGAGTTTCATAAAAGTAACAATAAAGAAAGCCGGATATCGAGAGCAGATGAGTTCAAAAATGGATAAATTTAAAAAGGCCAGAAGAGGCATAGAGTATATCAAGACCTTAGCGTACATTACAAAATCTCGGTGAAAAGATATCAAAGGTGCACAGGCGCACCACCCAAAATATAATTGTTTAAACAGCACATTGGCCGACTGACGCATAAGAAGAGGCATTAAATATCAGATATCACTCGGCGTCCATCTTGGCCTTGCCCTTGCCATCATTGGTGGTAGCAGCAGCACCCGGATCAGTAGTACCAGCCCGCGCAGGAGGTGGAACGACTGGTGTTGAGGTAGCGGGTGCAGAACCGGCTTCAGCTTGCTTTTTGGCAGCCTCCGCCCTCAACTTAGCAGCTTCCTCCTTCCACCGAGCCAGCATATCATACGGCTCGAGAAGATCCGACTTAACCGCTTCACCAGCAGCATCATATGCAGGAACGAGGGAATCAACATCCAGGTCGTCAGCAATCACGCTGGCCGGGTAACGGACCTCCTTCTGGACAGCCTGAAAATCCTTCACTGAGAACTTGGATCCATCAAGCTTGAACTCTGGAAAGCCGCCCATAAGCTTCACTAGCTCGAGCTTAGGGAAATAAGCCTTAGCAAGCGCGAGCCCCCGGGTTACTCCAACCCGGCAAGACGAGCGTTTCCAGTGCCAAATCCACTCGGGGATAGTGGAGAAGGCATCCAACATTCTCTTCAGATCGACATGCCCCTTACCCGGCCACCGTAATTCCTGAAGGATCCATTTGGTTCCGGCGCATAGCTGTCGGATAACGCTCTTGATAGTTTTCAGCCTGGCAATGTCATCCTCATCCGGCATCAATTCGTCCGGGCCTGAAGGAATGGAAACATGAGTCGGGAAAATTCTGGCTATTTATCAAAAGGATAACCCGGAGGAAGAAACGTACCAAGCAAAGCACGATACGTGTCAGCAATTTGGACAGAAAGGCTTGTTAAATCATCTTCTGCTTTATGAGCCCTTTTCCTGTACTTCCTCATTATCATCCTATTCCTCCTGGCCTCAGCCTCGGCTGCTTCACGCAGAACCACCTCCTTTTCAATGAGCTTGGTGGCATCTGCCAGTTTCTCCTCAGATCGAGTCACGAAGGACTGCATGGACGCAACGAAGGATTAGCCGGGTAAAGGGGCAAGTTATCAGTCGCTTGTATCATAAAGTCCCAAGCAAATTATGAATCAATTCACTCGGAACTTGGGGACTGGATAAGGACGCAAGCAGCGTTAGTCGGATTTACCTCGTGTTTGGCTATTTAAGCCCCCAAGATGTTTTCTTCATTAGCCCTCAAGGTGCGCAGGGTTTCGAGCATCTGGGTAAACGTCAGGTCCTCGGGCTGGGCACCGGAAGAACCGGTAGCCTGATCGCCTGGTGGGGGAGCTCTCCCCGCCCGTGGGGCCGAGACCCGGACGGTTTGAGTATCCGGGTTGGGAGAACCCATCCTCGTATCCAGAACCTCGATCTCCTCGTCCACTGGTTCCGACGAGGAAGGAGACCCGGTGGCTCGGTGAAGTGGATCGCCCCAAGGGACCTTGTTCCTGGTTATTCTCAGTGTCACCGCCAGTCGCGGCATCTACGTTTTCAGTCGGCCCCTCTGTCCGATGGTTATCCGTCTCTACATTCTCCGGGTCACCGACGGTGACTTGAGTGCTAAAAGAAAGATGAGAGGAGGCGGTTAGCAGTGGTGATTGAAAATTGTCAGGCATCAAAAGAAGTCATATAGCAAAAACTTACCCGGCATTCACGGTGTAGTCTGGCGGGAGCTCGCCGCTGGAAGCAGACGAAGTCGCCACAGGGACCACTAACGGAACCCGGAATTGCCCGGCACGTGGATGGTTAGGAGAAGGGTGGCGTCAAGGAGAGTCGGAAGGACGAGACGGAGGAGCACTGGCACGATGGACGAGGAGGTAGAGATGCCCGGGTTAAGGGGATCTTCACCGGGAGCTCCGAGTTACTCTGCGCTTGGCTGGAAGAGAATCCTTCAAGTACGACCAGTTCGATAATTGATGGTTAAGTCGTCGCATGGCGTCAAAGGAGTAAGGTTCAGAGGATAACGAGGAGAAAGGAACCTTGGACACTGCCCCTCTGGTCTTCCTCTTGGCTCCAACTGTTGCCTCTTGGTCAGATTCGGTAGCCTCCGGGTCATCCTCATTGTTCTCACCTTCGTCCTCCAGCCGTGCGAAACGAGTGTGCGTCCGTGGGAAAAAGTTAAATGGGAGGAAAATGATGCAAGTGAAAATAATACAAGTTCCGGGTAAGTACCTTCACTATCGTCGGCCGACTCGTCCTCTTCTTCCGGGTTTCTGGAAGGGGGGAGGGTTCCACTCTCCAGAAGGGCTCATCAGCCTAAGACAAAAGGATGGAATTAAGGGTTAGAAGCTGTATCAAGTCAAAGTGTGAAAATAAGTTATGAATATCGGATATTACCGCTGGAGCCGGGTTTTCCCGGGTAAATGGGGGCAACCCGGCGATGTTCTTTATCACCTCTAGCTTCTCTGTCAAGAAGCCCTTGATGGTCTTGTTGGTGTCGCCGGTCGCGAAGCTCTTGGTGGAATATCGGAGTGCATCCGTGGTATGCCCCGAGTACTCGCACATTAATTTGGTGCGGATGGAATTGGGTTGGATTCGAAAATCAACCCATGTTTTCACTAAATTGAGCCCAAGGAGGCCTTGGGCTGAGAGGATGGCTATTTTGGCTAACAAGGGAAGGATCACCTCCCTGTCTGAGTCAGGGGCAAAGGCATTGAAAGACTCGGAAGGCTCGAGGAGGCCCTCCGAGTAACCCGGCAGTCTCTTCTCACCGGGTGGAGAAGTGTCATGGCAGTAGAAGAAGGATAATTTCCAGTGCTTGACATGAGAGTTCAGATTGAGGGTTGGCATTGGGGAGTTTTTACGGCGTTGGATGGATACCCCGCCGCACGTGAGAAGTGCTCCGTCGCCGCTTTCGCGGCACGGCTTGCACTGGAACAGTTCAATGAAGAGAGTCAAACTCGGCGGAGTGCACAAGTATGACTCGGATAGGACAATGAAGTGGGTAATATTCAACATAGAGTTAGGCCCTATGTCGAACACCCGGAGGCCGTAGTGGCCCAGGACTTCGCGAAAGAAAGGGTGACCCGGAGGGCGGAATCCCCGGGTCACGTGCTCTACAAAGCAGATTACCTCGCCGTCGGTGGGAGTAGGCCGGGTCTCGTCACCCGGCGCTCTCCAGTGAATGTCCTTCTGAGGGGGAAGAACCCCTAACTCGGCCAATTCTTCCAGTTTGGCCTTGGTGACGGTAGATCGCCCCCAATTGGCGGATATGGATTGGGTTGTCTTCTCCTGGGCCGGCTGCTTCCCTTGCCTTTTGGGAGCCATGGGATCGACCTGCAAAACACAAGGAAAAGAGGTACAGGAAATAAGACTCGGAAGTATTGAGGTATCAGGAAAGCGTGAAAACTAAGAACTATCCGGGTATCACACCATGAAGTGGAGATTGCGAGGTATCCGGGTATTAAGTATAACCATGGAGATTATTGGTTACTTACGTATGGAAAAGTGTTTTGGGAAGACGGATGGTTGCCCATGTATCTACTGCAAGCAAAATAACCGGAAAAGGAGGATTTTCTGGGTGTCAATATTAAGAGCGGAAGATTGAGGTGAAATAGATCTAGATTGGAAAACTTGCGAACGATTTTTTGAAGAGATTGGTGATTAATAATGGTAGGAGGGCGATGTGTGATCATCAAACAGGTTGTTGAAGAAGTTAGTGAGCATCTAAGCCGTCTAAATTTGGTGTGACGGAGAAAACGGCCCACAGGTTGACCTAGATTCAATCTGGGATGAATCGAGAAATTGCGAGGCTAAATTAAACAAATACAAGGAACTTACTGGGAGATCTTGGAGTTTATTGCGACGACGGTGGACGGCGTGGCTCGAGCGTCCTTCTGCGATTCTTGGAGAGTGGGGTGAGCGCGCAGCGGTAAAGTTTGGCGACGGCGCGGGATGGCTTGAAAGCGGATGCGTCCGGTGATGGCTTTGCACCGGCGGCGAGCACGAAACTCCTACGGTGGTGTTACGAAGGCGCAAGGAGCGAAGAAGGAAAGGAGAGGATGGAATGAGGCGTTGGGCTCTAGGTCATCCCCTGAACGCTATTTATAAGGCAAGGGTGATCTTATCTCAACGGCCGGAAGCCGGAAATTAGGGGGAATGGTTATCCGCGCGGATCCTACGAGAAATGCTCCAAGTATTAAGCAAGGTATCTGGACGAAAAAGAGAAGGAGATCCACCCCGTGATATCAGGGTCAATTATCGAGTATAGAATCTTGACATTTTTTATTAAGGCTTAGACCTGGAAAGTTAAGCCAGGTGTTTGGGAAAAAGCCGGGTTACTATATGGCCACCATGGAGTAAGGCCTAGCTAACTATCAAAGCACCTTAACCCGGCCTCCATATACTTGTGTGTTTGATATTCTTACAGGGAATAGCGAGCGCTTCAAGGAAGGATCCGTGAAGCCCAAGCTATTCTGGGGACTATTGATGGAGGGATAATAACCCGGTAGGCCAACTCCAAGGTATAACCCGGCCCAAAGGATGCTGCGCGGGATCCGGCTAAGGATAAAGAACTTGCGGAAGGCCCAAGTTTGTAGGCCCATTAACCTGGATTGTGGGTTAAGGTAAAGGAAGGTTAGGGTTCGTATGCCGTGTCCGGGTAGGATCCAGGGTGCGCCTTGGAGAATAAACCAGGGGGTACGGGTGCTTTATAAACCGACCCCCTAGGGTTAGTTGAGAGAGATCCAAGAACCCTAGCAATATCGCTTGATATCGAGCATCCAGTGTAACCCAAGAGTTGAGTTATTATATCAAGATCGGAGACTCGGCGACTTTGATTGCCGGTTACCAGATCGATTTCCACCAAGTTTTCCTCTGAGCTAAACCCTCTCCCAAACGCCTGTGTCGTCTTGCCCCAAGATCAGTTACCCCCGGTAACGTCTGCCGTGATAATCCCACGACAGGATCCTCTTCTTCATAAAAAAATATCATGTTTGTTTCAAAACACTATATTTTTGTTGCTTCACATGATATGTGTTATTCTTGGAGCGTCTTGTTATTTTGTTTTCAGTTTTTTTGTCTTCTTTTCTGTAGTGTTTGGTTGTATCCTAGCACTTTTTTCTGGGAGAGACATGATCCATCTTCATTGTTTAGAACACTCTAGTTTTCACTTCTATTGTTTTGCGAGTGTCCAGTCTTTGCTAGTACCGCGGCTAGCTCTTGTTTTTTACTCAAATTTTGTCCAGAGATTGTTTCTGAGGGAAACTTGCTGCTTCACTCTTCATACCTTCCTCTTGGGGTCTCCCAACGAACGTTTGTTCACACGCATCAAGCACTTTTCTGGCGCCGTTGCCGGGGAGGAAGAGAATTTCTGCAAGGAGAGTCTCTCAATTCCAATCTCTTTACTTTGTTTTAGTTTTTCTTAGATTATTTCACTTTGTCTTGTTTCTCTATATCAAAAACACAAAAAATTATTTCTCATTATAATAGTTATTTTTGTTACTTTACCTTTTATTGTCCATCATGTTGCTTCCTAAGTACACCCTGAAAGATATACCAGTAGGTAGTGGTTCTATACTTGGGAAGGATACCGTTAAAGAATTCTTTAATCATGTTATTTTTAGGAAAAATCTGTAGTAGAGCTTGCTCCAAATTAGAAACTGCTGCAACTACTTTGATTCACATGTTAGAATCTAGGTTTGTTAACATTCACCCCATACTGCAGGAAATGTTCCTTAACTTGAATAACATTGAAGATATTGAAAAAAGAAATTTTATATTGGAAACCATGCTTAAGGAATTTGGAGATGTTGCTATAAAAGCTAGAAACGTTTTTGATCGCTTTAATATGCTAGGCTCATATGTAGATGTTGCTGGAGCTCTTGAAAAAGCTGAACCTAAAAATGAAAAGGAGAATAAAATACCAATTCCCTTTAAATTAGTAGCACTGCATGAATCCCAAGAGAAGAATTTTGAGTGGATTGTTCCTGAAAATTTATTTGATGAGAGTAGTGAACCTAAAAGTTCTTTGAGAGGAACATATGAAACTCATTTAGATAAAATACAATGCATTATTAAGGATATTCCGCGTCTTAATTTGGATGCCTCTTCACTTGAAAACACTTAATTTTCTCTTCCTATGCCTAGCTAAAAGGCGTTAAAGAAAAGAACTTATTGGGAGATAACCCATGGTTTTATTTTTGCTTTGTTTTTAGTTGTTTCCTTTGAGTCAAGGTGTTGTATACTTTTATAGCAACTCCTTTGTATCTTTATTTTCATGTATTAGTTGTGCCAAGTAAAGTTTTTAGCGAAAAGTGGAGTTAGTTTTGGCTTTCTGTTGTCCACCGTAAAAAATCGTATAATTTGCAGAAAGATCAAAATGACCCGAACCTTTTTTTGCTTATTTCCCAGTTCATTCTGAAACTTTTTTGTTCTTTATGTTTTTTATTTGAGCAACTTAAGTGCCCCGAAAAAATTCGTCATTACAGATTGTTCTGGTTTTGCCAGATTCTGCCATTTTTATTGCATTCGCTCTTTTACTATGTGAAGTGGATTTCTTTGCTTCACAAAACATCAGTGTTTGTAGCTCATGTTTAAAAGTATCAATAGAACTTGTTCCCATGCAGAACCGATGAATTTTTTATTGTGCACTAACCCTCTAATGCAAATTACTTTGAGTGTGGTGTGAAGGAAGTTTCCAAGGGTCAATAGAAGAGGGTGATATAATGTGATCAAGAAAGAGTGCAAAGCCAAAGCTTGGTGATGCCCTCGTTTTTCATCCTAGAAAATTCTAAGAAGACTCAAGCGTCTATGCTTGTTTATGCCCAAGGCATCCCCTTCTTGATCAACAAATTATTAGGTCATTTCTAGTGAAACTATATTTTTATTCGGTCACATCATATGAAATTTACTTGGAGCGTCTTTTATTTTTCGTTTTGTTTTATTTTGTTTTCCTTTGTTTTATTTGCTGCCATAAATATCATTGGAACCTAGCATTCTTGTTTGGGAGAGATACACGCTCCGCTTTTTCATATGAATACTCGTTATGCTCGTATTCTTAGTTTTTTGTTCTAGTTGCTGCAATTATTTTAGCTCATGTTTTCATGCATCTCTTATTCAGAGCTGTTAGTTTTAGTACAGTTATGTTAGTACTTGCTTGCTTAATTGCTGTATCTTTTGGAGAGTTTGTGTTAAAAAATTGAATGGTGCTTGTTGAAAAAAGAAAATGTTGCATGTGGTAGAATCTTATATTTACTAATTGGAGGCACCGTAGAAAGCACCACGTTAATCCTGGATAAAACACAAAAAATTACCGTGAGATGAAAATTGCACGGCTGGGATTAAATGATCGCTATGTGTTGTTTTCTTTTCACGCACGCTCAGAAACCTAGAAGTGCACGAGTCCATATTCCGTAAATACTTCACGGTTGGGCTCAAAGGGTCGTTATTTGTTGTTTTCTTTTTATACGGACACTTAGAGCCCTACAACTACAAGTGCACGAGTCCATATGCCGCAAATAGTTCCACCGACTCTTTACATCTTCCTACACACACGTGACATGTCACCGTCGTCTCACCCTCCACACTCCGTCAGGGCCTGCAACGATGGCAAAAGTTGTAGCCTCGATCCGTTGCCGCAGCTAAGGCGGCTTCTGTGGTCACCTGCTTTTAGGATCACTTGGATTGATAGGCCAGTGAATGCGAGATAGGATCCAATGACAGTGCTGGCGTCGTTGCAACATCTCCTTTTTTTTGAACAAAAACATCTCCTTAATATACGTGCAATTAAAGACAGTTGCACCCTCCTCCTGGGCACACAAGCCGGTGCTCACCTCGCTCGTGTTTCTGGCAGCTCGAGCGGCTGAACAGCGGAAAGCACCGGTTCGGGCATACGGGCATCGCCGCGCGGCCACGCCGATCTCCTTCGCTCAGCTCGAGCAGTTCAAGGGATGCGATTGGTGGATCATCTCCAGACATAGCATGGACGTCGCTGCGCCCTATCAGCCATCTGCTCAGTCAGCTTCGATGCTGCCGTTTTCCTCTCAAATCTCCATGCCATGACCCATTGGCGCTGCGTACAGATGACACCCCTATGTGCGCTCTTCTCACCCACTTCGTGCAAGGAGCGGTGTGGTTGATCCTGTGAGAGAAAAAGAAGTTGTGAGATGAGGGCTCGGTGGTTTTGCTGCTAGAAGTTGCCGGGCCTTATGTTAGCAAGTAACTAATGTACTGATTCTACTGTTTATTTGCTTTCCATGTGACAGGAAAATTAGGTTAAATTCTTCTGCTTTGTAGCCCAAATGCTTTCCCACATAGGAAAGTCAACGTTGAGAATTTCTTTCTCTAGCGCAAATAGCACTTATTTTTATAATGGACTGTCAGCAAGGTTGCTTGGCCTGACATTAACATTCTTCCACGAATGCAGAGTTCTACCACATCAATGGATGCTATAAGAAGTCAACCTTGGCACACATCAAAGTGGAGACCAGGATGGGGAGGAAACATGAAAGGTGCTGTCGTTGAAGACATGTCAATGTGTGATACAGGTCAGGGCGATGAGAGACTGAGTAGTATGAGCTACAAGGGAAGTATTAACGTATCTCCCATCAATCCCATGCATGTGCCTTGCAAGCAGAAACGACAGAAGCTTAACCTAGCCGCCGCCACGAGCTTGGCGACTAGGGAGAGGACCTTCTACCCCCGATCTCCACCGGCCACGGCGTTGGTCCCCTCTCTCTCCGATTGCCGCTCCGGCGGCAGGAGGGAGGGGGGACCACGTTCCTCCGTTTTTGTAGTTAGGGTTTGGTTTTATAGGTTGTGGAGCGTCGTTGGGGTGGTGGGAGCGGCGCTTCGACGAATAAATCTGTCTCAACTCCACTCCCACACCGGCGACGTCCTTCAAGACGGCGTCTCGGAGTTGATGGCATCGTGTGTTCGTCGATCTTTCAGATCGGTGGTGCTAGGGTTCATGGATGGTATCGGCGAGGCGGTGGCGGCGATCCCATCGGGTGTGTCTCTCCTTCTGTTCTGTCCCCGTTGCTGCGGCGTTGTCTCCGGCGTCACAGTGGAGCAGGGAGGATTTGTCATCCGGGAGTACGCGCAGACGGCTGCCTGCGCAGTTAATAGCTGGAAGATGGTGCATCTTGTGCTGGGTTTGTGGATGGAAGCTGGCAGTTCTGGTTTCTTCCTTCGACGTTGTAGTCGTGCGGGGATGTCAGTTCTGGAGTTCAATGGCGTGTCCGGGGACACGTTGCCCCGGTCTGATTCGTTCAACGACAATGGTTTTGCTTCTGGCAAACTATTTTGGAGGTCCGTAAAGCTGCAGATCAGCGATGGAGCCGCGTCGAGCTCGGATGAAGAGGTGATTTGTCTTCTCTCTCTTGGTGGTCACTTTGGTGGTGCTGAAGGAGATGGACAAGCGCTGGTTTTTTGCATAGGATTATACTATCCTTTCAGTACTATAATGTCGGTGTTTACGTGTCTTGTAACCGGATATTTATCTTATGAATGAGAACGTATTACCTTGCAAAAAAAAAAAAACGACAGAAGCTTGACTGCACCCTTAACGACCTTGACGGGGACACAATTGATCTCCAGCAGCGTTACTACTACATGTCGTGTAACAAGATGAGAGTTTGCAGCAATGCCCCTGTCATCTACTCTATTCCAGTCATCTCTCCGTCCGTCAGTTGATCTGCTCACCAAGTGTTTGAGGTAATCTGGAAATAAAGCACATATGTTGTGGTCATTTCTTTTAACAGGATTGTGTATATTTATAATTGAAAAAAAGGATTTAACTGATCAATAAATCCTAACGACATATATATCCATGAAAGCAATGGTAAAGGTTGTTTATTAGGAGTTTAAATGCACATTATTATCCACACAATTGATTTTTAGAACTTACAACATTTAAAGTGTAAGAGTTTGTCTCTCTACTTTATATATTTCCAGTTGAGGTATTAGCACCGGAGGTACAAATAGTTGTTCGGTGGGAGCAAATTCATACAACTTCTTTCAAATGTGGGTGCAGTGGTACAAATACTTGTTTAGTTGGAGCAAATTGGTACAAATCCAATCGAAAAGTGACATTTGGCAGCCACTTGGCATACGGTATTTTTCAGAAACACCCCGGAAACTAGCGAGTACAGCAAGCAGGTACATAATACTCTCCTTACAGGTGGGCCCCACCTGTCGGTGTCTGACCAAATAATTAAAATTGTGTGCTGCATCAAGGGGGATTCGATCCCATGACCTGTCGTATTGCAGATAAGCTCCTATAGCCACAAAGACACGAACAGTTTGATGACATATTACAGTACTACATTTTATTATACCGCGCTTGAGCGCGTACCAAGACACAGTAAACTACAGTATTTTGTAAATAATATGTGTTTTTATAATATTACGTAGTATACTATGTATAAATATTGTACCAATAATATGATGTTGTATACTATTGCATAGTACCTATAAAATTGTATACAACTGTGACATATAAAGTACAATATTATATACCTGCAAAAAAAATACAGTAGTATACTATGTACGTTGCGTCGTGAAATAATAATTATTGTACTACGTATAAAATAGCTGCATAGTATGTATACAACGTCGATGTATTATAGTATGTATAATTTTTTTATTGTATAATACATATATTATACATGTATAGTGTGTATTTTTTGCGATGTATAATGTGTATACTATATCACGAAGATGCGTACTATATGCATAGTATACATAAAATATTATAATATACGTAGTAAATTATTTTGTACAACACAATAACGTTTTTCAATTCGTATAAAATAGCTCTATAATACTATGATGTTTTATACATAATATACGTGTATATTGTACATTATATACATGCTATACAGGTAAGTTTTATACATAATATACAGGAGCATGTACATTGTATACTTTTTTTTTTGCAACTTACATTGTATACATATTATGTATAAAATACAAAGAGTCTAGCACGTGTTATACATAGTATCACGAACATGTATGCAATATACATAGCACTATAAAATACTATAATAACTGGGAAAATGTACGCAGATCCCGGTATAAAAAATGTAGTACCAAATATTACAGCAAGTCATAGTCTACAGAATCCTGTACGTAGTATGGCAGGTCCAGGATCGAACCCACTTATAAAAACATGTAGTACGTAGAGAAATCACAAACGCATGTCTGTTGTATTGGTAACAGATCCTTGTCCATACCATCACGTAACGACTTCGAACCCTGCGCACCGCGTGGCGCGTCACGTAATTTTATTATTTCGTCCGGCACGCTGACATGTAGGGCCCACCTGTAAGAAATATCCTGAGTGGTTCTAGTGTAGTACTACCTAGTTCCGGGGGGGTTTCTGAAAAATTCTAGAGCCAGCGTGGCCGCCAAATGTCACGATTTGATTGGTTTTGTATGAATTTGCTCCAACATGACAACGTTTTGTACTAGTGCACCCACATTTTCAACTTCTTGTATGAATTTGCTCCCACCGAACAACTATTTGTACCTCCGGTGCTAATACCTCTTTCCAGTTTGGTATAAGGTCAGTATTTTCCTACGCGGAGTACATGTTCAGATATAAACTGAAGATTTTCAAATTTAAGACCAATTATTGCATAGTCCCCAATGAATAATAATTGATTTTTGGCCAAATTTTAGTACATAAATGATTATCTTTCATGCTTCCGATGATTTAGATTTTCAAATGATACCAAAACATAGTATGTCAGACGATATGCCTACAATGTAAATTTGTATTAGATTCATTGATGTACTCTTTGGTAAATAAATGACATTGCGCAAAATATGACTGAGATGATTCCACGATTAAACTTAGTTTTGCTAGAGTAGTCTAAGTGATGTCTCTGAATACAGCCATGGCAGATGGAGCAACATAGTATTATGAAAGCATCGAAAATTTAACATGATAACCACCTTCCGAGGAGCAGAATATGAAATTTGAATGAGGTTTTCATTCTCATTTTCTATGTTCCCCCTACTACATTTCTATGAATTGAACCGATATTCTCATGAAGTAACTTTCTGTTAGTTTTTAAACATTTGTAGAAAGCTCTATTGTTTTCTAAACAACATATAAGGGTAATACAAAAATATTTTGTCTTATAATAGCATGTACACGTACACTCATGTTATATGAACAACACATCGATCGATGCTTTCATCTACGTGACAATCACATAAGCATAGCAAGGACATGGTATTGCATCCATGTTATGCAATCAATTAAGTCGTGTAAATAGTGAACATTTTCATCAAATATATCGTAGTAGTTTTGTAGAAAACGTGTTGTCTGGCTTTCTATTTTGTTTTAGGCACACAATATCGACACTCCATACTTTGAAGTTATTTATTTACATGGGAACAAATATTTGATTGTAACTCAATAAACGATAATATACCGAAAGTAGGGTATGCACCAAAGTTTTTCAAGATATATCTTGATGTTAGTTAAGTTTTTATTTAACAGATTAACTCGAACGGGTGGGTATTTGTTGACATTGCTGGCATGTAAAAGAAACTATATCATCACGTAATAAAAAAATCTATTTATTCATACTCTTTAGATTATGTGTAGTAAAACAACACCTATATCATTACTCTTTAGTAGCACAAGTCGCGTTATAGTATATATAAGTTAACCTATATTATTCAAGTAAGAAGCTTAACCTTTTGAAAGTGAAACAAAATCCATTATAAGATTTCCCTTTAAGACACAAGCAATGGTATTCGAAGTTTGTAAACTCTAGCCCGTGCAGCTGCACGGGTTGATGGCTAGTTTATAATAATGCAAAACGAAGCTTGTATAGACTATGGCTAGACTTTCATGTCATGTTAGATGTTATTTTAATTCTAAATCTTATTGGTTAATTTTTTAGTATGACTTGTCTCAAATAGCTGAGCGTGTTTAATGTGCCATTGAAAGAATCATGAGTTTTTTTTACCACATTGAAGCATAAATTTGTGGTGTTCTCCTTTGAATGTTTTATTTGGTTGACTTGGCGCATGCTTACACCATGTTTATGACTACAAACCAGTAACTTATAGCCTCTATGATCATTTATTTTTTTACTTGTAATACCACTTATGCTTTGAATAATAATGTTTTTGTCGCTATGCATGATTATGGCCATTATGCTCTCTTGATTTGTCGCTCTCAGTCTTTGCTAGCCTCCGCTTGTACTGAGTATGAGCTCTACTCGTGCATCCAACTCCCAAAAACCAAAGTATGCCAAATGTGTCCACCATACCTATCTGCATGTGGTATTTAACCACCACTCCCAAGTAAATTGCTCATGTTTTACCTTTAAAACCTTCAAAATTATTCCTGTTTTGTGCTCCTGTTTTAGCTCATGAGGACGTGAATAGAGAATCTTTATCCCACTTGTTGATTGGATTTCACGCCGTGGACTAGTGGCTTCATACGCTTATAAAATTGCTAGAAGAGCTGACAGCGGGGAGCCCGGCCCCAAAATACAACAAAATCTCTTCACTATTTTGCCCTTGATTTATCAATCAAAGCATAATTGTGTAAACAAAAGAAAAAAATGGATGATCTTCTACCCAGTTGCGTCCTTCTATGGCATCCTCTCTTGTGAAGTCTAGTTGGCTTGTAACGTATGATGGTGCAGATCGTGCACTCGTTAGGAGACCCCAAGAGGAGGGTGTGATGAGCACATCGGTAGGAGTTTTCCCCTTCGGAAGAAAGAGGACCTTCGGAAGGTTGATGCCACTGACGGTGGTGATGGCGCTTCACCGGTGTCAGCAACAACATGGAACCTCCACACAACACAACCAAAATACTTTGCCCCAACGGTATAGTGAGGTTGTCAATCTCACCGTCTTGATGAAAACAAAGACTAGACGTATAGTGTGGAAAAACGGTGTATGCTTGCAGTAAGTAAAGAAAGCAGGAAATTGTTGTGGTTTGTTTAACGGTGTGGGAAAATGGACCGGGGTTCATAGGTTCACTAGTGGTGTCTCTCCATAAAAGATAGCATGTTGGATGAACAAATTACAGCTGGGCAATTGACAAATAAAGGTTGCACCGTACTGCACATTCATGACATGGTGACTACTATGATATTTAGTGCGGGCATTACAACAAAATTCATAGACCGAAATCCATCTACATGTATGACTAATAATCCACCCTCAGGTTATCATCCGAACCCCCTAAGATATTAAGTTGCAAGCAACATATAACTGCATTAAACAATGTGTGTAATGTAAGCAATGATTGTACACGCGAGCACTCACACCACTGTTTTCTCCCTAGTGGCAACAACACATCCTCCCCCGTCACGTTTCTGTCACTCGAGCACAGGCGAAAAGGAGACATGAACCCACTATCTAGCATAAATACTCCCTCTTGGAGTCACTAGCAACTACTTGGCCAGAGCAACCACTAGCAACAGAAAGCATGCAAGATCACAAATAACATATGCAATAAAGACTATAACCAACTTGGCATAAGTTCAATATTCATCGGATCCCAACAAACACAGCATATAGAATTACATAAGAACAATATCGATCATGATAGGCAGATCACGAGATCTAAACATGGAGGCATATGAGGAGAACACAACCATCTAGCTACTGCTATGGACCCGTAGTCTAAGGATGAACTACTCACGCATCACTCCGGAGGCAGGCATGGTGATGTAGAAGCCTCCAGTGATGATTTCCTCTCTGGCAGGGTGCCGGGAGACAGCTCCAGAACCCCCTGATATAGGGTTGACGACGACGGCGGCTGCGGAACTTTTTAGGGATTTTTGATCAGGTACCTAGGGTTTTCCGTCCAGGGGGAATAAATAGGCGAAAGTGAAAAGGCGGTGGAATCCTGGGGACCCCACACCCATAGCTGGCGCGGCCAAAGGGAGGGTGCGCCACCTTATGTTGTGGCCCCTTGGTGCCTGTCTTCGACTCTTCTTCGGTCTTCTGGATGCTTCCGGGGAAAATAGGCACTTCGGGCTTTGTGGGGTCCAATTCCGAGAATGTTTCGAAAACAACTTTTCTGAAACCAAAAATAGCAGAAAACAGGGAACTCGCACTTGGCATCTTGTTAATAGGTTAGTCCCGGAAAACATATAAAAATGCTATAAATAAGGGAGAAAACAAGTAGCAATTGGCATAATATGATCATGGAGCATAAAAAATTATAGATACGTTGGAGACGTATCAAGCATCCCAAAGCTTAGTTCCTACTCGTCCTTGAGTAGGTAAACGATAAAACACAATAATTTCTGAGGTGACATGCTACTATCATAAACTTGATCATTATAATGTAAAAGCATATGTACGCTGAGATCGTAGAACTTCAAACACAAACATGATAAATAGAACTTTAATAATAAATCATAGAAATCACTTTGCACCATGAAGAGTATCTTAAATAAAGGATCATGAATAATATTGCAAAGAAAGATAAACGTTTGTTTCAGGTATAGATAAAGCATGGCAAAGTGGTATTTCGCTAGTCCTTAAGAGTGGGACAAAATATAAATGCCAGGACACTTTCAAAGTTCATGAGAAAGACTAGAACAAATAATATCACATCATGAAGTAATTATTGATGTTTATGGGACAAATGCACATAGAACTCGGAATGGCAAAAATGCTCTCTCAACTATGGATAAAGTTAGAAGATGGAGACTCAACATAAAAGTAAAAGAAAGACCCTTCGTAGAGGGAAGCAGGGATCACTCATGTGCTAGAGCTTTTTATTTTATTAAACAGAGGTATTAAAAGTTTGACACTCCTCCCATCCATCTTTCACAAACCATGGCTAACCGAATCCTCGGGTGCCTGCCAAAAATCACATACCGTGGACGAGTGTCTATATTTTAGGAGAGGTGTATGTTAATGTCAATGAATGGTAAACATACAATACAGTACGTCACAAGACAACTGGATTCACAAGAGCGGCTCCCATTGTGAGGGACACAACTGGTGTAGAAGGTCATGCCTCTTTCTCTTTTGTTTACACAATTATGCTTTGACTGATAAATCAGGGGCAAAAATAGTGAAGAGAATTTGTTTGTACTAATTTGGGGCTGGACACCCTGCTACCAGATCTTCTATCATTTGGATAAGAGGATCAAGCCACTAGTCTAGGGTGTGAAATCCAATCAACAAGCGAGATAAATATTCTCTACCGACGTCCTCATGAGCAAAAACAAGAACACAAAACATGAGTAATTTTGAAAGTTTTAAAGGTAACACATGAGCAATTTACTTGGAGTGGCAGTGAAATACCACATGTAGGTAGGTATGGTGTACACAATGGGAAAACTCTGGTTTAAAGGAGATGGATGCATGAGTAGAATTCCATATTGAGTACAAGTGGAGGCTAGCAAAAGACTGGGAGCGACAAATCAAGAGAGCATAAGAGCCATAATCATGCATAGCAACATAAGAATCATTAATTCAAAGCATAAGCGTTATCACAAGTTCAAAAACTAAGTGGTCATGGAGGCTATTCGTGACTGGTTCATAGTCATAAACATGGTGTGAGCATGCGCCAAGTCAGCCAAATAAAACATTCGAAAGAGAATACCACAGATTGATGCTTTACTATGACAAGAACAACTCATGAATCTTTCAAACATATTAAACACTCTCATATATTTTAGGCTATTCATGCTACTCAATAACCACAAGGCTTTAAAACTAAAATAACATTTAACATGGCATGAAAAAGTTCTAGCCACAGTATATACAAGCTTCTACCAGCACTGTTATAAATTCTACATCAAGGAGCATTTTCTTTTCCTAACAAGCATCATACAAGATATGCTTTAACAAAAATAATATTTATGATACAACAAGCAAACACGAGAGTACTCATGTAATACTACTAAAACTAACAACTCTGGTAAGAGATGGATGCAAAACAGGAGCTAAATAAATGCAGCAGCCAGACAAAGACTAAGAATACAAAGTATTCTCATGAAAAAGCGGAGCGTGTCAGTCTACAATAAAAGAACTCTAGGGTCCAACCAAGCTTATCGTAAAAATAAAAACAAAATGAAGGCAAAAATAAAATACGCACCAAGTAAAACACATAAGGTGTGACCGAATAAAAATATAGTTTCACTAGAAGTGACCTGATAATTTGTTGATGAAGAAGGGGATGCCTTGGGCATCCCCAAGATTAGAGGCTTGAGTATTCTTGGAATTTTCTGGGATGTACCACCGGTGCATCCCCAAGCTTAGGATTTTCACTCTTCTTGATCACATCATATCATCCTCTTCTCTTGACCCTTGATAACTTCCTTCACTCCAAATTTCTCACAATCTTCATTAGCAACGTTAGTGCAATAGAAATAATAAGTTCACATGGTTTAGTTTCAACACATGCCTAGCACTCAAAAACATATTATCTACTGTCACAACTTCTTTTAAAACTCTTTTTTTTCAAAAGAACACCAAAAGAAAGAGGTTAAGACGCAAATGCAATTAATGGCAGAAATCTGTCAAAACAGGACACCAGGTAAAGATGAATTTTTTTCGAAAATCTTGTGCTGCTAAAATCAAAAAGTGGTAAACTAATAAAAGTTTAGTATACAGCCCAGGATTACGCACAAAAAATCTCAGGTCATTTTGAATTTTCTGTGATTTTATACGTATTTAACAGTGGACAGCAGAAATTTGTTTCCTGCGCAAAAATCCAAAATATAGTCTCAACTTTCCACTAGAGGCTTTACTTGGCTCAACAAAACCACAAAATAAAATATACAACAGGGTTGCTAAGGAAACATACAACACCCAGGTGCAAAGCACACAAAATAAAACAAAGGAAAACTGATTTAAAACAGAGAAATAAAACGGGTTGTCTCCCGGTAGCGCTTTTCTGTAACTCCTTTCAGCTAGGGATAGAAAGCAACTCAAGTATTTTCAAGTGAAGAAGCATAAACATCATAACTTGATCTAACAATAAAGTGAAAAGTTAGCTTCATCCTCTTTCTAGGAAAGTGTTCCATACCTTTCTTGAGGGGGAATTGATATTTAATACTCCCCTCTTTCATATCAATAATAGCACCAACAGTTCTAAGAAAATGTCTTCCGAAAACAATAGGACAAGAAGCTTTGTATTCAATGTTCATAACAACAAAATCAACAGGGACAAGGTTATTGTTAACCATAATAAGAACATCATCAATTCTACCAAGAGGCTTCTTCTTAGCATTATCAGCAAGATGAACATCCAAATATGTGTTTTCCAACGGTGGTAGATACGGCATATCATAAAGCTTTTGAGGCACAACAGAGATACTAGCACCAATATCACACAAAGCATTTCAATCAGAATCATTTACTTTTATCTTAATGATAGGCTCCCAACCATCATCTAATTTCCTAGGGATAGATGTTTCAAGTTTCAGCTTTTCTTCCTAATCTATCATGAGAGCATTGGTAATATGCTTTAGGTAAAGGCCATATTCATGGCACTAGCATTGGGACTTCTAGCAAGCTTTTTTAGAAACATAATAACTTCAGAGATATTGCAATCATCAAAATCAAAATTATTATCATCAAAAGTAATGGGACCATTATCTCCCACATCTCTAAAAAAATTAGCACTTTTATTAGAAGCAGTTTCAGCAATTTGAGGCAATTTAGCACGTTTCACCGAAGGAGTAGGGACTTTATTAACACCAACTACTTTACCGTTGATACTAGGAGGTTTACTAGCACTTGGAGCTTCAGTTTTACTAGTGGTTGTGATAGTGCAAACTCTAGCAATATTATTCTTTCTAGCCAATTCATCTTCTCTTTCCCACCTAGCACGTAATTCAGCCATCAACCTAACATTATCATCAATTCAAACTTGGATGGCATTGGTTGACGCAAAAGGATTATCTTCAATGATTTTAGTTTTAGCAGCCATTTTATTGATCAAAGAAAATTGTGCTTCTGACAGGGCCGAAATACTAACCTCAGCAGTTGAAATTTTACCCTGCAAACCAGAGATTTCTCTATTTAAGTTCCTAATTTGTTGGATAATAGTTCTTAACATAGCAGATTGTTCTTCCATAGTTTTAGTAAACAACTTATTTTGTTCATATTGCATTTGCATAAGGTTCTTAGTTTCTTTTTCAACTTCTACAATCCTTTCCTCATTAGGCATTCTAGATCTACCATAAGAATAACCACTACTATTATCAGGAGGATATGGCTTATAATTGTTTCCACCAAAATTATTTCTATAAGCATTGTTGTTAAAATTATTATTTCTAATAAAGTTTACATCAACATTCTCTTCTTGAGCAACCAAAGAGGCTAAAGGAACATTATTTGGATCAACTTGAGCTTTACCATTAACAAACATATACATAATAGCATCAAGACTTTCACTCAAAGAGGAGGTTTCCTCAACAGAATTTACCTTCTTACCTTGTGGAGCTCTCTCAGTGTGCCACTCTGAATAATTTATCATCATATCATCAAGAAGCTTTGTTGCATTGCCCAAAGTGATGGACATAAAGGTACCTCCACCAGCTGAATCCAATAGGTTCCTTGAGGAGAAATTTAGTCCTGCATAAAAAGTCTGTATAATCATCCAAGTAGTCAGTCCATGAGTGGGACAATTCTTTACCATAGTTTTCATTCTTTCCCAAGCTTTAGCAACATGTTCATTATCAAATTGTTTAAAATTCATTATGTCACTTCTCAGGATATAATATTAGCAGGTGGATAATATTTTCCAATGAAAGCATCTTTACACTTAGTCCATGAATCAATAATATTTCTAGGCAAAGATGGCAACCATTATTTGGCTCTTCCTCTCAAAGAGAAAGGAAATAATTTCAGTTTAATAATGTCTCTATCAACATCTTTATATTTTTGCATCTCACATAGTTCAACAAAATTATTAAGATGAGCAGCAACATCATCAGTACTAATACCAGAAAATTGCTCTTTCATAACAAGATTCAATAAACAGGTTTAATTTCATAGAAAGCAGCAGTAGGAGCAGGTGGAGCAATAGGTGTGCAAATAAAATCATTGTTGTTTGTGCTAGTGAAATCACACAACTTAGTATTCTCAGAGGAACTCATTTCAGCAAAATAATAGCAAGCAAATAAATAACACCTATCGAGTAAACTAATTTTTTTGTGTTTTTAATATAGAGAAGTAAAAACAAGACAAAAAAAAGACAATAAAAAAAATAAAGAAGTTGAGAGTGAGAGACTCCCCTTGCCAGAAGACTTCTTTCTCCCCGGCAACAGCGCCAGAAAAAGTCCTTGGTGGTGCAGATCGTGCACTCGTTGGGAGACCCCAAGAGGAGGGTGTGATGAGCACAGCGGTAGGAGTTTTCCCTTAGTTAAGAACCAATGTTATCAATCCAGTAGGAGAAAGAGGACCTTCGGAAGGTTGATGCCACTAACGGTGGTGATGGCGCTTCACCGCTGTCAGAAACAACGTGGAACCTGCACACAACACAACCAAAATACTTTGCCCCAACGGTACAGTGAGGTTGTCAATCTCACCGGTCTTGCTGAAAACAAAGATTAGACGTATAGTGTGAAAAAACGGTGTATGCTTGCAGTAAGTAAAGAAAGCAGGAAATTGTTGTGGTTTGTTTAACACTGTGGGAAAATGGACCGAGGTTCATAGGTTCACTAGTGGTGTCTCTGCATAAAAGATAGCATGCTGGGTGAACAAATTACAGCTGGGCAATTGACAAATAAAGGTTGCACCGTAGTGAACATTCATGACATGATGACTACTATGATATTTAGTGCGGGCATTACAAGAAAATACATAGATCGAAATCCATCTGCATCTATGACTAATAATCCACCCTCAGGTTATCATCCGAACCCCCTTAGGTATTAATTTGCAAGAAACAGACAACTTCATTAAACAATGTGTGTAATGTAAGCAATGATTGTACACGCGGGCACTCGCACCGCTGTTTTCTCCCTAGTGGCAACACAAAAATCCTCCCCCGTCACGTTTCTGTCACTTGAGCACATGCGAAAAGGAGACATGAACCCACTATCTAGCATAAATACTCCCTCTTGGAGTCACTAGCAAGTACTTGGCCAGAGCAACCACTAGCAACGAAAAGCATGCAAGATCACAAATAACATATGCAATAAAGACTATAATCAACTTGGAATAAGTTCAATATTCATCGGATCCCAACAAACACAACATATAAAATTACATAAGAACAATCATCATCATGATAGGCAGCTCACAAGATCTAAACATGGAGGCATATGAGGACAAGACAACCATCTAGTTACTGCTATGGACCCGTAGTCCAAGGATGAACTACTCACGCATCACTCCGGAGGTAGGCATGGTGATGTAGAAGCCTCAGGTGATGATTTCCTCTCCGGTAGGGTGCCGGGAGACAGCTCTAGAACACCCCTGATCTAGGGTTGACGACGACGGCGGCTGTGGAACTTTTCGGGGATTTTTTATTAGGTACCTAGGGTTTTCCATCCAGAGGGAATAAATAGGCGAAAGGGCAAAGGCGGTGGAGGCTTGGGCCCCACACCCATAGCTGGAGCGGCGAGGGGGAGGCACGCCACCCTATTGTGTGCCCCCAGGTGCCCGTCTTCGACTCTTCTTTGGTCTTCTGGATGCTTCCTGGGAAAATAGGCACTTCGGGCTTTGTGGGGTCCAATTCCGAGAATGTTTCCAGAACAACTTTTCTGAAACCAAAAACAGCAGAAAACATGGAACTGGCACTTGGCATCTCGTTAATAGGTTAGTCCCAGAAAACATATAAAAATGCTATAAATAAGGGAGAAAACAAGTAGCAACTGGCATAATATGATCATGAAGCATCAGAAATTATAGATACGTTGGAGACGTATCAACGTACTATATTTTCTGTTTACCATTCGTTGACATAAGCATAAACACCTCTCTAAAAAATGTTTTCAATACCTTTTTTGAACAAAATAAAAAGCTCTATCACATGAGTGATTGATGTCCACGCACGTTTCTATTCTTGTAGAAAGTGTTGGGCCTCCAAGTGTAGAGGTTTGTAGAACAGTAGCAAGTTTCCCTTAAGTGGATCACCCAAGGTTTATCGAACTCAGAGAGGTAGAGGTCAAAGATATCCCTCTCAATCAACCCTGCAATCAAGATATAAGAAGTCTCTTGTGTCCCCAACACACCCAATATACTTGTCAGGTATATAGGTGCACTAGTTCGGCGAAGAGAGAGTAAAATGCAAGTAATATGGATGATAATAAGTGATAATAGCAATCTGAAATAAAAATGGCAGCAAGCAAACATGTAGCAGAACAGGCGGAAAATGGTGTTCCAATGCTTGGAAATAAGGCATAGGGCTCCTACTTTCACTAGAGGACACTCTCAACAATTATCACATAAATGAATAACTAGATAACTTCTCTCACTATGCTACTCTTAACCACTCTCCGGTCGAATAACAACACCAATCCATGCGTAGGGCTTTAACAACACTCCTCAGAGTAAGCACTTTCCCAACCAAGTAACCCCCATGCTATCACTATGGGACCCAGATGGTTCCACACAGACACCACAATTTCATAGGGTTATCCAACACAAAATATAAATATAATGCTAAACCACACAGTGCACACACTGTCACCTTTACACCGTTATCAAAGCGTTTAAGGAGATCTCATAACAGATAATGAACACTAATCATTGCGTAGGGCTGCAAAAAGCAATCCTTAAAGTTTATATTCTCTCTCTAGGGCACCCCACGCTGTCACTATGAGCGCCCTAAATTAGTACTAAACAAACACCATAATTCATAGAGGAGACACACACGATGTGCACACTATCACCTTCACACCGCGATACAAGGTGACTCCACAGTTCATATTAATAAAGCACTTGAGTAGCAAAAGATGAAGAGTAACATCTACAAATTCAAATAGATTACAAAGCTCACGATCACATATCGATCACACCATGGGAGAGAGAGATGAACCACATAGCTACTGGTAGAGCCCTCAGCCTCTGGAGAGAACTACTCCCTCCTCATCATAGGAGACAGAAACGGCGATGGAGATGGCGGTGGAGTCGATGGATATGGCTTCCGGGGGCACTTCCTCGTTCCGGCAGGGTGCCAGAACAGAGATATGTCCCCCGAAACTTGTCGTCGGCGGCGGCGGAGCTACGGAAGTATTTTGTGGAAAAGGTCGATTTCCCTAGGGTTTATGCATCGGGGAGTATATATGGGTGAAAAGGCGATGCCGGGGGGTGGCCAGGGGCCCACACCCCTATGTGGCGCGGCCAGGGGGGACCCGCGCCACCTCATGGTGTGGCCACCCTGTGCCCCCTCCGGGGTTCTTCGGGAGTTCTGGAAGCTTCCGGGACTTCTAAGACTGCTGGCTTTCGAATTTTCCAATTCCGATAATATTTCCAGAACAACTATTCTGAAACTAAAAACAACAGAAAACAGAGAACTGGATCTGTGGCATCTTGTTAATAGGTTAGTCCCGGAAAACGTGTAAAAAATGACATGAAGTATAAGGAAAACATGTGGAAAACAACATGAAAACAACATGGAACATCAGGAATTAAGGATACATTTATGACGTATCAAGCATACCCAAGCTTAGTTCCCACTCGTCCTCGAGTAGGTAAATGATAAAACAAAATAATTTCCAAGGTGACATGCTACTATCATAAACTTGATCATTATAATGTAAAAGCATATGTATGCTGAGATCATAGAACTTCAAACACAAACATGATAATAGAACTTTAATAATAAAGCATAGCAATCACTTTGCATCATAAAGAGTATCTCAAATAAAGGATCATGGATAATAATGCAAAGAAAGATAAATGTTTGTTTCAGGTATAGAGAAAGCATGGCAAAGTGGTATTTTGCTAGTCCTTAAGGGTGGGACAAAATATAAATGCGAGGACACTTTCAAAGTTCATGAGGAAGACTAGAATAAATAATTTAAGAACAGATAATATCACATCATGAAGTAATTATTGATGTTTATGGGAAAAATGCACATAGAAATCAGAATGGCAAAAATGCTCTCTCAACTGTGCATAAAGTTAGAAGATGGAGACTCAACATAAAAGTAAAAGAAAGGCCCTTAGCAGAGAGAAGCAGGGATCACTCATGTGCTAAAGCTTTATTTTATTAAACAAAGGTATTAAAAGTTTGACACCGTGGAGGAGTGTCTATATTTTAGGAGAGTTGTATGTTAATGTTAACGAATGGTAAATAGACAATACAGTACATCACAAGCCAACTGGATTCACAAGAGCGTCTCCCATGGAGAAGGACGCAACTGGTGTAGAAGGTCATCCCTCTTTCTCTTTTGTTTACACAATTATGCTTTGACTGATAAATCACGGGCAAAAATAGTGAAGAGAATTTGTTTGTATTAATTTGGGGCTGGGCGCCCCGCTGCCAGCTCTTCTATCATTAGGATAAGCGGATGAGGCCACTAGTCCACGGTGTGAAATCCAATCAAAAAGTGATATAAAGATTCTCTATTGACGTCCTCATGAGCAAAAACAACAACACAAAAGATGAGTAATTTTGAAAGTTTTGAAGGTAACTCATGAGAAATTTACTTTGACTTGTAGTGAAATACCACATGTAGGTAGGTATGGTGTACACGATGGTAAAACTTTGGTTTAAGGTGTTTGGATGCACGAGTAGAATTCCATACTCAGTACATGTGGAGGCTAGCAAAAGACTGGGAGCGACAAATCAAGAGAGCATAAGAGCCATAATCATGTACAACGACATAAGCATCATTAATTAAAGCATAAGCAGTATCACAAGTTCAAAAGTAAGTGGTCATGAAGGCTATTCGTGACAGGTTCATAGTCATAAACATGGTGTGAGCATGCGCCAAGCCAACCAAATAAAACATTCAAAAGAGAATATGACAGATTGATGCTTTACTATGACAAGAACAACTCATGAATCTTTCAAGACATATTAAACACTCTCAGCTATTTGAGGATATTCATGCTACTCAATAACCACAAGGCTTTAAAACTAAAATAACATTTAGCATGGCATGAAAAAGTTCTAGCCACAGTCTATACAAGCTTCTACTTGCACTGTTATAAATTCTACATCAAGTAGTAGTTTTTTTTACCAACAAGAACCATACAAGATATGTTTTAACAAAAATACTCTACATGATACAACAAGGAAACATGATATTACTCACATAACACTACTAAAACTAACAACTCTGAATAAGAGATGCATGAAAACAAAGGCTAAACGCAGTATTAGCAAAAAGTGAACACTCATAGAACAACAAGAATGAAAACAAGAGTGTTCTAAATAATGAAAACAGAGCGTGTCTCTCTCCCACACAAGTATGATAAGATCCAACTATTTATTACATAAAAGAAAACCAAACAAACCGAAAACAAAAATAACTGACGCTCCAAGTAAAGCACATAAGATGTGACTGAATAAAAATATAGTTTCACTAGAAGTGACCTGATAATTTGTCGATGAAGAAGGGGATGCCTTGGGCATCCCCAAGCTTAGATGCTTGAGTCTTCTTAAAATATGCTTGGATGAACCACGGGGAATCCCCAAGCTTAGGATTTTCACTCTTCTTGATCACATCATATCATCCTCTTCTCTTGACCCTTGAAAACTTCTTTCACACCAAACTTCTCACAATCTTCATTAGCAACATTAGTGCAATCGAAATAATAAACTCACATGGTTCAGTTTCAACACAAGACTAACACTCATAAACACATTAGATACTGTCACAACTTCTTTTAAAACTCTTTTTCTCAAAAGAACACCAAAAGAAAGAGATTAAGATGCAAATGCAATTATTGGCAGAAATCTGTCAAAACAGGACAACAGGTAAAGATGATTTTTTACGAAAATCTTTTGTTGCTCAAATAAAAAAGTGGTAAACTAAGAAAAGTTGCGAAATTAGCTGAGGAATAAGCACAAAAATTTCAGATCATTCTGATCTTCCAGGATTTGATACGATGTTTTACGGTGGACAGCAGAAATCTGTTTTCTGCGCAGAAATCCGAAAACCAACTCCAACTTTCGTCACAAACTTTACTTGGCACTACGAAAAAATGAAAAGAAATATACAAAGGAGTTTCTACATAAGTATACAACCCCTTGACTCAAAGAAAACAGAGAAAAACAATGCAAAAATAAAAACATGGGTTATCTCCCGAGAAGTGCTTTTCTTTAAAGCCTCTTAGCTAGGCATGATAATTTGAGAAGATGTTCACATGCGATTTTTTTTGAAGAAAAATAGTGAATCAAGAAGCAAACATAAAATAAATTTAAGTCTATTCCTATGAAGAATAATCTTGTAGAAAAACAAGGCATGAAAGCGCAAAGAAACAAGCATAGGAAAGCAAAACAAGTGCAACTTCAAAATTTTCAACATAAAGAGTGGAAACTTGATATTGTTAAGATGCATAAAATTATGTTTCTCTCTCTCATAATAACTTTCAGTAGCATCATTGTAACACCTGGGGTTTTTCCCCCAAGTTAGTTTTGCTTGTTTTGTTTTTTTTTGCATCATCATGCATCATAGCATCATGCATCATCCTCATTGCACTTGTTTCCAAACCAATCCAAACTTTCAAAACAATTTAAGAAATTCAAACAATGCCCTCTTGTATCACACTCAAATTGTCTTCCATAAAATTGAATGTCAAATTCAAATTTAAATATCACTAAAAACTTTTGAATTTTCAAAACCCAAAACTTTTGTTCTTGGGAATCTTCAATTCCAAATGCAATACAAAAATTATTTCATAAAATGAAACCCCTAACACCCCTTTCTTTCTCTCTCTCTCTCTTTCCTACAAAAAAATAGAAGCACAAAAAACAAAAAAAATAAAACAAAGAGGGTGAGGCAGACCATCCCAACAAGGGCCAGCCCCCTTACCCCTTCTCCCCCTCCCTTTTGGCCCAAGGCCCTTTCCCCTACCTCTGTCCGTACAGGAGAGCACGAGGAGGACGTGCCCCTCTGCCTGTCGCTGTCACCCCTCCCATGTGCACCTCCACCTTCTCCCTCCCCCCTTATCTACCCTCCTTTCCCCCTCTAACCCTAACCCTAGGCCACTCCCTCTCCTCCTCCTAGCCGCCACCTTGTTCTTCCTCTCCTCCCCTCTCCTTTCTTCCTCCTCCCAGCTCTGAAATTTCTGAATTTTGAAGGTGCCACCATGGCCGGATTTTGGAGAACTTGGCGTGGCCACCACGGGCAGCCTCGGGCCGCCCTGAGCACGGGAATGGAAAGAGGGCGGTGCCCTCTTCCTCCTGGCCTCCTCGGCGAACCCCGGGAGGGCGCCGTTTGCCGCCACCAAGCGCCGGTCGCCGCCGTCTGTACCATCACCGCCACCGCCTCATGTCGCTGCGCCTCGACGGGGCCGAGGTGAGCGCTCCCCCTCGCCCCTCTCCTCTCTCCCCTCTCTCCCCTCTCTTCCCTCTGCCCCGCGGGCGCACGCCCAGCGCGCCCGTCGCCCTCGCCGGCGAGCAGCGCTCCGTGGTTCGTCGTTCTCTGTACCGATCGGATACAGTTATCTGGTTCAGTTTCGTCAGCCCGCACATGTCCCCTCAAAATCCCCCACGCCCTACACCTATCAACAAAGCAGCAGCTAGCCCACTGGTATCACCCCAGCGCACACACATGCAGCAGCCCGGGTTCGAATCCCCTTAGGCACAAAGCCAACCCCTTTTTCCCTCTTTTTTTCTGTTTTTTTTCTCGAATTCCAGAAAACAGATCTGAACCCTTATTTGTAAAATCCATAACAATTTGAATATTGCTCCAATTTTGATGATTCAAGTTTCTGTGGATTCATAATTTTGTGCTCTTTCTGTTAATGTCAAAGTTGCAACATATTTCTGTAAATTTTTTTGCACTAAATAATTAATTACTGAACATGCAATTAAAAGTTGAAACTTTGGAATTTCATAACTTTAGTTCTGTTCATCCAATTTGAGCAAACTTGGGCTCTAAAAATTTTTCTTAACAAACTCTACACATTGGTATTTTATTTGGTCACAATTGAATTAATTTTGAACATGTTTCCTTCTGTTTACTAAAAAGGGCAGAATAAGACTACTTATGAAAAATTGCATAATAAATTCAATAATAACCCGAAAATTATGTTTAATAGCTCAAAATGTTCAGTGAAACATTTGCTACATG
The DNA here is from genome assembly GCA_028641055.1 of Alopecurus myosuroides. Classification (NCBI taxonomy): domain Eukaryota; kingdom Viridiplantae; phylum Streptophyta; class Magnoliopsida; order Poales; family Poaceae; genus Alopecurus; species Alopecurus myosuroides. The sequence goes on along the minus strand of CM054057.1, from coordinate 204,944,795 downwards.
TTTTCAACCTTTTCAATGCAATTTGTTTACTGTTTTCCCTAATTAAAAGTGGTGCAATAATTCAATGCTTTAATTAAACTCTTTTAAATTGCAAAATTCATAACTTGGGCAATTCAAATCCAATTCCAACATGTAAAATATGTTTTCCATTCCATTTTTCATGAACTTTGCAAATATAAACTTTGTTTTCTGTTTTGAATAATTTAAATTACTGAAAACAACTATTTCTTAATTAATGCATTTAAAATTGTCAATTTAATAACTTGCTCATCTAAAATCCAAATTCAACAAATGAAATATGCATTCCATCTAAAATTTTGTGTTCTTTCCAAATATGAATTTGGTTATCTATTTTGAACAATTAAAATGGGTGAAAACAACAAATGCTTGTGTAAATCATTTAAGAAGCCAAATTTCATAACTTGATAAATAAAATTCCAAACTTGGTAAACAACATATCAAACCGAAGCTATTGTGGTTTTCTTATTGTTTTCATCATCCATGCATCATTCTAATCAACTTTCACATGATGGTTATTTTTAGATCATTTAATTCAACATTAATTCATGGGCTTTTCCATATGCAATCCAAATTGCATATGGGCCCATTTAAATATGTTTACCATGTCAACTAGTTTACCTTTGATGCATCCTTAAACTTGTCATGCATCCATATCTTGATCATGCTGGATTTTTTGCCGTAGTAGTAATTGTTGCATCCGGTGTTTGTTCTAGTTCGTTGCTTCTTCACGGATAGGACGTTGAGATGATGTGAGCAACGACAAGTTCTTCGGATGTACCTCTACTTGCTGGATTCCAGGCAAGTATACTCACTTGCTGCCAAATGGCTGCCTTTCAAATCCAATTCCAACATGTAAAATATGTTTTCCATTCCATTTTTCATGAACTTTGCAAATATAAACTTTGTTTTCTGTTTTGAATAATTTAAATTACTGAAAACAACTATTTCTTAATTAATGCATTTAAAATTGTCAATTTAATAACTTGCTCATCTAAAATCCAAATTCAACAAATGAAATATGCATTCCATCTAAAATTTTGTGTTCTTTCCAAATATGAATTTGGTTATCTATTTTGAACAATTAAAATGGGTGAAAACAACAAATGCTTGTGTAAATCATTTAAGAAGCCAAATTTCATAACTTGATAAATAAAATTCCAAACTTGGTAAACAACATATCAAACCGAAGCTATTGTGGTTTTCTTATTGTTTTCATCATCCATGCATCATTCTAATCAACTTTCACATGATGGTTATTTTTAGATCATTTAATTCAACATTAATTCATGGGCTTTTCCATATGCAATCCAAATTGCATATGGGCCCATTTAAATATGTTTACCATGTCAACTAGTTTACCTTTGATGCATCCTTAAACTTGTCATGCATCCATATCTTGATCATGCTGGATTTTTTGCCGTAGTAGTAATTGTTGCATCCGGTGTTTGTTCTAGTTCGTTGCTTCTTCACGGATAGGACGTTGAGATGATGTGAGCAACGACAAGTTCTTCGGATGTACCTCTACTTGCTGGATTCCAGGCAAGTATACTCACTTGCTGCCAAATGGCTGCCTTTCATCACTTGTTACCGATTCTTTCCGTTGTTCTTATTCTAGCCTTTTGATTCGATGCTTGTGTCTCGATCCTATCATATGTTTACCTTGCAGCCATGATATAGCATTCCTTCCACTTCCTATTAACTGTTGTTTGTTTACCCTGTTGGCCCTCGTGTCGTAGTTGCATGCTTAGTGTTGTTTGCGCTCAAGTCTTGTTGTCCGTCTTATCACCTGTTTAGTTTGATAGTTGGGTTTCAATTCAATCAACAACATGTTAATGTTTTGGGTAATAATAATTTGATGATAAGGCACCGGCAGGAGGCCCGGCGTGGTTTTGAGGCCTGCTACTGTCGACCCTAATTAGGAAAAGGGTCTTGTCCATTGATCCATGATGAGCACACTAACCGCATGTGGGAAGCGAGTATGGGCGCCCCCCGCAATTCTGATTCGATTCGCATCTTGTCCAAATCGCCTCATTTAGTTCGGGTTTTCCATTTGCCGCATGCATATGCAGGTGCGAACCCTTGGCGCCAGGGTGGAACTTTTGTAGTCCGCATTTAGGGAGACACGTTCTTAGAGTGCTATGAGGGTCCCCTTTTCTTCGTGGGGCTTGATTAGCCGTGCGCTCAATTGCACGAGGTTCTTTGGGCTTGATGCGAAGAAGAGTTGGGTTGTGTTGAGTACCTCGCTTGGTGGGTTTGCTCCCCGTCTGGCGGGTTATTCTTACGTGTACGGCCAAATTGGTGCATCCCTGCAGGGTTAAATCTTCTCGAGAAGCCGTGTTGTCCGCGGTTATGGATGACTTGGTGAAAGTGCTGGCTAACAAGTACTCAGACAACTTACACTTAACGATGATCACTTGACTAGTAATATAGATTATCTCCACCATAAAAATGAATGTCACCTTAATCAACCGTGTGAGTTTCCTTGGGTTGCTTCCTTAGTAGGGGGTGACTCTGGATGGGTATTGTTTGGTGAGTAGTTGTAGTTGGTTCTGATATGCTATGTTATCCCCTTTCTTTTAGCCGGATGTGTAGCGAGTCTCTGTTGTTAGTTAGTGCAGCCCGCTGCCGCTTATTTGCAATAATCCCTTCCTTTCTGTTGTACCCAAAGTATTTGTATCTGGTGATGATTGGTTACGCTGGTATCTTGTGAGTATGGTTTATCCACTTGCCAGTACTTAACCGTACTGACCCACGAATCCCTTTCGTGGCTGCATATTCCACATTGCAGTCAACAGGTTTGAAGTCTGACGACGTTAGCTTGGGAATCCCTCCGGCTTGGCCTGGGCATGGATTGGACGCCATCGTTTATCTTCAGGATTTGTATCTTGTCCGTAGCCGGACGCTATGTTGTTTCTTCCGCTGTTATTTGGATCTTTGTATTGTATCAGTTGTATCCTTGACTCGTTTGAGTCATCTTGTATATATCTTTTCTGTTGTTGTTGTGGATTATTCGTGAACTGTTGTAATGTTATCACAAGTGGCAACCTGGAATCGGTTATTATGTGGATTTTGGCGGGAATGTTGAAATCTGCATAGTGCCCGATCTCGGGGCGTCACAAATGGTATCAGAGCATGGTTTCCGATTCCCGATATTGTTTCGATACGAATGGTTGTCGAAGCAACGGGTCCGCAAAGCCTGTAGGATAACCTCGCTAACGGTCGTGTTCTTAGAGTGTCAAAAACTATTTCTGCTAAACTATTTTGGAAACATCTCAATAGGATTATTGTTTTCTCCTTATCCCTATTCTATTTCCCCTCCCATCTTATTTGTTTTGGAGTCTTCCCCCCTTGTCTATCTTTCAAAGTGTTAGGATCCTACGTGGGTTGGACGTTTTCTGAGCCTTTAACCTAATAGGTTCGATCATCGGAAGATTCCTGGTGGAAGAACATCGTCATCAGCCCGAGCAAGATCCCCTTGTTAGTGGTGTCAAGAAGCCCTTGTTAGTGGCGTCGAGGAGATCAACTGGAAGCATGAAGGATCGATAGTCGAACTTATTTCCCCTCCCGGGTTAGTAGGTGGATTGCGAGGGCGCAATCCCCTTGTTAGTGGTGTCGGCTGTAACACCCGGGGTTTTTCCCCCAAGTTAGTTTTGCTTGTTTTTTTTTTGCATCATCATGCATCATAGAATCATGCATCATCCTCATTGCACTTGTTTCCAAACCAATCCAAACTTTCAAAACAATTTAAGAAATTCAAACAATGCCCTCTTGTATCACACTCAAATTGTCTTCCATAAAATTGAATGTCAAATTCAAATTTAAATATCACTACAAACTTTTGAATTTTCAAAACCCAAAACTTTGTTCTTGGGAATCTTCAATTCCAAATGCAATACAAAAATTATTTCATAAAATGAAACCCCTAACAGCCCTTTCTTTCTCTCTCTCTCTTTCCTACAAAAAAAATAGAAGAACAAAAAACAAAAAAATAAAACAAAGAGGGTGAGGCAGACCAGCCCAACAAGGTCCAGCCCCCTTACCCCTTCTCCCCCTCCCTTTTGGCCCAAGGCCCTTTCCCCTACCTCTGTCCGTACAGGAGAGCACGAGGAGGACGTGCCCTTCTGCCTGTCGCTGTCACCCCTCCCATGTGCACCTCCACCTTCTCCCTCCCCCCTTATCTACCCTCCTTTCCCCCCTCTAACCCTAACCCTAGGCCACTCCCTCTCCTCCTCCTAGCCGCCACCTTCTTCTTCCTCTCATACCCTCTCCTTTCGTCCTCCTCCCAGCTCTGAAATTTCTGAATTTTGAAGGTGCCACCATGGCCGGATTTTGGAGAACTTGGCGCGGCCACCACGGGCAGCCTCGGGCCGCCCTGAGCACGGGAATGGAAAGAGGGCGGTGCCCTCTCCCTTATCGCCTCCTCGGCGAACCCCGGGAGGACGCCGTTCGCCGCCACCAAGCGCCGGTCGCCGCTGTCTGTACCATCACCGCCACCGCCTCCTGTCGCTGCGCCTCGACGGGGCCGAGGTGAGCGCTCCCCCCTCGCCCTCTCCTCTCTCCCCTCTCTCCCCTCTCTTCCCTCTGCCCCGCGGGCGCACGCCCAGCGCGCCCGTCGCCCTCGCCGGCGAGCAGCGCTCTGTGGTTCGTCGTTCTCTGTACCGATCGGATACAGTTATCTGGTTCAGTTTCGTCAGCCCGCACATGTCCCCTCAAAATCCCCCACGCCCTACACCTATCAACAAAGCAGCAGCTAGCCCACTGGTAGCACCCCAGCGCACACACATGTAGCAGCCCGGGTTCGAATCCCCTTAGGCACAAAGCCAACCCCTTTTTCCCTCTTTTTTCTGTTTTTTTTCTCGAATTCCAGAAAACAGATCTGAACCCTTATTTGTAAAATCCATAACAATTTGAATATTGCTCCAATTTTGATGATTCAAGTTTCTGTGGATTCATAATTTTGTGCTCTTTCTGTTAATGTCAAAGTTGCAACATGTTTCTGTAATAATTTTTGCACTAAATAATTAATTACTGAAAATGCAATTAAAAGTTAAAACTTTGGAATTTCATAACTTTAGTTCTGTTCATCCAATTTGAGCAAACTTGGGCTCTAAAAATTTGTCTTAACAAACTCTACACATTGGTATTTTATTTGGTCACAATTGAATTAATTTTGAACATGTTTCCTTCTGTTTACTAAAAAGGGCAGAATAAGACTACTTATGAAAAATTGCATAATAAATTCAATAATAACCCAAAAATTATGTTTAATAGCTCAAAATGTTCAGTGAAACATTTGCTACATGTTTTCAACCTTTTAAATGCAATTTGTTTACTGTTTTCCCTAATTAAAAGTGGTGCAATAATTCAATGCTTTAATTAAACCCTTTTAAATTGCAAAATTCATAACTTGGGCAATTCAAATCCAATTCCAACATGTAAAATATGTTTTCCATCCCATTTTTCATGAACTTTGCAAATATAAACTTTGTTTTCTGTTTTGAATAATTTAAATTACTGAAAACAACTATTTCTTAATTAATGCATTTAAAATTGTCAATTTAATAACTTGCTCATCTAAAATCCAAATTCAACAAATGAAATATGCATTCCATCTAGAATTTTGTGTTCTTTCCAAATATGAATTTGGTTATCTATTTTGAACAATTAAAATGGGTGAAAACAACAAATGCTTGTGTAAATCATTTAAGAAGCCAAATTTCATAACTTGATAAATAAAATTCCAAACTTGGTAAACAACATATCAAACTGAAGCTATTGTTGTTTTCTTATTGTTTTCATCATCCATGCATCATTCTAATCAACTTTCACATGATGGTTATTTGTAGACCATTTAATTCAACATTAATTCATGGGCTTTTCCATATGCAATCCAAATTGCATATGGGCCCATTTAAATATGTTTACCATGTCAACTAGTTTACCTTTGATGCATCCTTAAACTTGTCATGCATCCATATCTTGATCATGCTGGATTTTTTGCCGTAGTAGTAATTGTTGCATCCGGTGTTTGTTCTAGTTCGTTGTTTCTTCACGGATAGGACGTTGAGATGATGTGAGCAACGACAAGTTCTTCGGATGTACCTCTACTTGCTGGATTCCAGGCAAGTATACTCACTTGCTGCCAAATGGCTGCCTTTCATCACTTGTTACCGATTCTTTCCGTTGTTCTTATTCTAGCCTTTTGATTGGATGCTTGTGTCTCGATCCTATCATATGTTTACCTTGCAGCCATGATATAGCCTTCCTTCCACTTCCTATTAACTGTTGTTTGTTTACCCTGTTGGCCCTCGTGTCGTAGTTGCATGCTTAGTGTTGTTTGCGCTCATGTCTTGTTGTCCGTCTTATCACCTATTTAGTTTGATAGTTGGGTTTCAATTCAATCAACAACATGTTAATGTTTTGGGTAATAATAATTTGATGATAAGGCACCGGCAGGAGGCCCGGCGTGGTTTTGAGGCCTGCTAGTGTCGACCCTAATTAGGAAAAGGGTCTTGTCCATTGATCCATGATGAGCGCACTAACCGCATGTGGGAAGCGAGTATGGGCGCCCCCCGCAATTCTGATTCGATCCGCATCTTGTCCAAATCGCCTCATTTAGTTCGGGTTTTCCATTTGCCGCATGCATATGCAGGTGCGAACCCTTGGCGCTAGGGTGGAACTTTTGTAGTCGGCATTTAGGGAGACACGTTCTTAGAGTGCTATGAGGGTCCCCTTTTCTTCGTGGGGCTTGATTAGCCGTGCGCGCAATTGCACGGGGTTCTATGGGCTTGATGCGAAGAAGAGTTGGGTTGTGTTGAGTACCTCGCTTGGTGGGTTTGCTCCCCGCCTGGCGGGTTATTCTTACGTGTACGGCCAAATTGGTGCATCCCTGCAGGGTTAAATCTTCTCGAGAAGCCGTGTTGTCCGCGGTTATGGATGACTTGGTGAAAGTGCTAGCTAACAAGTACTCAGACAACTTACACTTAACGATGATCACTTGACTAGTAATATAGATTACCTCCACCATAAAAATGAATGTCACCTTAATAAACCGTGTGAGTTTCGTTGGGTTGCTTCCTTAGTAGGGGGTGACTCTGGATGGGTATTGTTTGGTGAGTAGTTGTAGTTGGCTCTGATAGCTATCTTATCCCCTTTCTTTTAGCCGGATGTGTAGCAAGTCTCTGTTGTTAGTTAGTGCAGCCCGCTGCCGCTTATTTGCAATAATCCCTTCCTTTCCGTTGTACCCAAAGTATTTGTATCTGGTGATGATTGGTTACGCTGGTATCTTGTGAGTATGGTTTATCCACTTGCCAGTACTTAACCGTACTGACCCACGAATCCCTTTCGTGGCTGCATATTCCACATTGCAGTCAACAGGTTTGAAGTCTGATGACGTTAGCTTGGGAATCCCTCCGGCTTGGCCTGGGCAGGGATTGGACGCCATCGGTTATCTTCAGGACTCTTAGTCCAATTTGTATCTTGTCCGTAGCCGGACGCTATGTTGTTTCTTCCGCTGTTATTTGGATCTTTGTATTGTATCAGTTGTATCCTTGACTCGTTTGAGTCGTCTTGTATATATCTTTTCTGTTGTTGTTGTGGATTATTCGTGAACTGTTGTAATGTTATCACAAGTGGAAACCTGGAATCGGTTATTATGTGGATTTTGGCGGGAATGTTGAAATCTGCATAGTGCCCGATCTCGGGGCGTCACAATCATGAATAAAATTAACAATATAACTATCACAAGAAACATTCTTATCATGAGCCACATGCATAAAAGAATTATTACTCTCCACATAAGCATACTCATTCTTATTAATAGCAGTGGGAGAAAATTCAAAAAAATAGCTATCACTATTATTCTCATCACCATAATTATTAAATATAGGAGGCATATTATAATCATAATTATTATTTTCCTCTATAGTAGGAGGACTGAAAATATCATATTCATCATTGTAAACAGGTGGAACTAGAATACCACAATCATTATAATCATCATATATTGGAGGCAAAGTATCATCAAAGTAAATTAGTTCCTCCATGCTCGGGGCACTAAAAATATGATATTCATCAACACTAGATTCCTCAAGCTTAGACTCTTCCATAGAATTAGAAATAATAGTGTTCAAAGCATTCATACTAATAACATTGCTATTAGCATGCAAATAAAGTTCCATAGGTTTTTTTAATTTTCTCTTCAAACACTTCATGTCCTAACTCAAGATAAATATTATAAAGCTCTCTCATATTTTTGTTATTTTCCATTAATCCTAACTAGTAAAAATAAAAACAAGAAACACAAAGATTTAATTGCAGAATCTAAAGGAAATAACTTCGAGCACTCACACCCGAGGATGTGAGTACCTTTTACCTTACCTCCCCGACAACATCGCCAAAAAAAAGGCTTGATGTCTACGCACACTTCTATTCTTGTAGATAGTGTTGGGCCTCCAAGTGCAGAGGTTTGTAGAACAGCAGCAAGTTTCCCTTAAGTGGATCACCCAAGGTTTATCGAACTTAGGGAGGTACATGTCAAAGATATCCCTCTCAAGCAACCCCGCAATCAAGATACAAGAAGTCTCTTGTGTCCCCAACACACCCAATATACTTGTCAGGTATATAGGTGCACTAGTTCAGCGAAGAGAGAGTAAAATGCAAGTAATATGGATGACAATAAGTGATAATAGCAATCTGAAATAAAAATGGCAGCAAGCAAACATGTAGCAGAATAGGCAAAAAATGGTGTTTCAATGCTTGGAAATAAGGCCTAGGGATCCTACTTTCACTAGAGGACACTCTCAACAATGATCACATAAATGAATAACTAGATAACTTCTCTCACTATGCAACTCTTAACCACTCTTCGGTCGAATAACAACACCAATACATGCGTAGGGCTTTAACAACACTCCTTACTGTAAGAACTTTCCCAATCAAGTAACCCCCATGCTATCACCATGGGACCCAGATGGTTCCACACAAACACCACAATTTCATAGGGTTATCCAACACACAATATAAAGATAATGCTAAACCACACGGTGCACACACTGTCACCTTTACACCGTGATCAAAGCGTTTACGGAGATCTCATAACAGATAATGAACATTAATCATTGCGTAGGGCTGCAAAAAGAATTCCTTAAAGTCTATATTCCCTCTCTGGGGCACCCCACTCTATTACTATGAGCGCCCTAAATTAGTATTAAACAAACACCACAATTCATAGAGGAGACACACACGATGTGCACACTGTCACCTTCACACCGCGATACAAGGTGACTCCAAAGTTCATATTAATAAAGCACTTGAGTAGCAAAAGATGAAGAGTAACATCTACGAATTCAAATAGATTACAAAGCTCATGATCACATATAGATCACACCATGGGAGAGAGAGATGAACCACATAGATACCGGTAGAGACGTCAGTCTCAGGGGAGAACTACTCCCTCCTCATCATAGGAGACAAAAACGGCGATGGAGATGGCTGTGAAGTCGATGGAGATGGCTTCCGGGGGCACTTACCCGTCCCGGCAGGGTACCAGAACAGAGATCTGTCCCCCGAAACTTGTCGGCGGCGGCGAAGCTACATATGTATTTTGTGGAAAAGGTCGATTTCCCTAGGGTTTATGCATAAGGGAGTATTGATGACCCACAAGTATAGGGGATCGCAACAGTCTTCGAGGGAAGTAAAACCCAAATTTATTGATTCGACACAAGGGGAGCCAAAGAATATTTGTGAGCCTTAACAAGTGAGTTGTCAATTCACTTGCACTTGAAAGTTTACTAGTTCACAGTGGTTTATCAGTAGTAACAGTTTTATAGCAGCATCAGTAGTGAAATAACAACAACAGTAGTATGAAAACAGCAGCAGTGATGTTTTAAGTAAACAACTGGATTAAATACTGTAGGCATAGGGATGGATGAACGGGCGTTTCATGTATAAGAAAGTTCAAATAATGATCAGGTTAGGGGCATTGCAGATAAATAAGATAAAGCATCCAAGTACTAAGTAACCATAGGCATGTGTTCCGTAAATAGTCGTACGTGCTTGCAATGAGAACTTGCACAACATCTTTTGTCCTACCAGCCCGTTTCAGCGGGGCCTCAAGGGAACTACTCGTAACTAAGGTCTTCCTTTTAATAGAACACCGGAGCAAAGAATTAACACTCCGTGAACACATGTGATCCTCACATCGCAGCCATCCCCTCCGGTTGTCCCAATTTCTGTCACTTCGGGGCCTCGGGTTCCGGACAACGATATGTCTACACAACTTGCAGGTATGATCAAGAAACAATAATTATCATCATGATTCAATAACATGTTTAGATCTGAGAGTATGGCACTCGGGGCCAAAGTGGCAAGCATTAAGCATAACAAGTTGCAACAATGTCAATAGCACTAATAGAGGATACTAGGCACTATTCCCTAACAATCACAACATTATTACATGAACGATCTCATCCAATCCCTACCATCCCCTTCAGCCTACAACGACATTTACTCACACATGGATGGGGAAACATGGATGGTCGATGGAGAGGCGTTGGTGATGACGGTGGCGATGATCTCCTCCAATTCCCCGTCCCGACCGGGTTCCAGAACAGGAACTTCTGATCCCCGAATCGAGGTTCGGGATGGCGGTGGCGCTCTGTTGTGTTTCTGTGGAATATGACAAACCCCCTCAGGTTTTAGGGTTGGAGGCTACTTGTAGTCGAATGGGGAGTCCGACGGGGGCTTTGGGGGGGGGGGGGCACACCCTATGCTGGCGCTGCCAGGGGGACCCGCGCCAGGGGGGTGTGGCCACCCTGTGGCTCCTCTCATGGCCCCCTTCTGGCTTTCAGGGTCTTCCGGGGTGAAAAAACCAATGTGCTCTTTTCTGGGCATTTTTCCGCAAAAACAAGACACCAAAGTAATTATGCTGAAAACAGCGTTAGTCCGTGTTAGTTGTATCCAAAACACACAAGTTTAGAGGAAAACAATAAGAAAAGTGTTTGGAAAAGGAGATACGTTTTTGACGTATCAAGTATATATGGGCGAAAGGGCGATGCCGGGGGGTGGCCTGGGGGCCCACAACCCTAGGTGGCGCGGCCAGGGGGACCCGCGCACCCCATGGTGTGGCCACCCTGTGGCCCCCCTCCGGGGCTCTTCGGGACTTCTGGAAGCTTCCAGGACTTCTAACACTTATGGATTTCGAATTTTCCAATTCCGAGAATATTTCCAGAACAACTTTTCTGAAACTAAAAACAGCAGAAAACAGGGAACTGGCTCTGTGGCATCTTGTTAATAGGTTAGTCCCGGAAAACGTGTAAAAATGACATAAAGTGTAAGGAAATTATGTGGGAAACAACATGAAAACAACATGGAACATCAGAAATTAAGGATACGTTTATGACGTATCAGTGATCCGTGCTTCCCTTTGTGAAGGGCCTTTCTTTTACTTTTATGTTGAGTCTCCATCTTCTAACTTTATGCACAGTTGAGAGAGCTTAGTTGTCATTCTTAGTTTGATGTGCATTTGTCCCAAACGTATTATCGATTGATTCATATCTTGTTATTACTTTCTCTCAAATTATTTCTTTTAGTCATCCTATTAGACTTTGAAGGTTTCCTGACATTTATGTTTTGAACCACTCTTAAGGACAAGCAAAATATCACTTTGCCGTGTTTTCTTGATGCTAGAAACAAACGTATAACTTTCAAATGCATTATTACTCATGATCTTCTATTTGTGTTACTTTTCATGATGCAAAATGATTTCTATGTTCCATTGTTAAAATTATGTCTATCATGCTTGCGTTTAAAGTAATATGATCTTAGCTTACATATTCTTTTACAATTATGATGATCAAGTTTATGTTGTAGCATGTCACCTCACAAATTATTTGTATTGTCGTTTACCTACTCGAGGACGAGTAGGAACTAAGCTTGGGGATATTGATATGTCATAAACGTAACAAAATTTCTGATGTTGCATGTTTTTTTTCCTGTTATTTGCTACATGTTTGCTATACACTTTATGCCATTTTTATCGATTTTCTGTGACTAACCTATTGACAAGATGCCATAGAGCCAATTCTTGTTTTCTACTGTTTTTGGTTTCAGAAAAGTTGTTATGGAAATATTCTCGGAATTGGGCGATTCAAAAATCGGGGGTCTTAGAAATCTGTCGCGCACACGAAGTCTGGAGGAGACCCGGAGGGGCCCCACAGCATAGGGCGGCGCGCCCGCTGGTCGCGCCATGGGGTGGTGTGCCCCCTTGCCGCCCACCAATGTTGCCCTTTCTCCTATTTATACACCTCGAGTGGTTAACCCTAAAAAGATCCACCTTTTCCACGGAAAACACCCGAGGCTGCCGTCATCGTCAACCCTAGTTTAGGAGGGTTCTGGAGTTCTCCCCTTTAACCTTCCGGGAGGGGAAATCATCACCGAAGGGCTCTACACCACCATGTCCGCCTCCGAAATGACGCGTGAGTAGTTCATCCTTAGACTACGTGTCCATAGCAATAGCTAGATGGTTGTTATATCCTCTTTATGCCTCATGTTTAGATCTTGTGAGCTGCCCTACATGATCAAGATCATATTATTGTAAGGCTACATGTTGTGTTTGCTGGGATCCGATGAATATTGAATGCTATGTCTCTTGATTATCAATCTATCATGTTGCTTTCATGTGTATGTTATTTATGATCTTGGATGCTCTCCGTTATTAGTAGATGCTCTGGCCAAGTAAATGCTAGTAACTCCAAGAGGGAGTATTTATGCTCGATAGTGGGTTCATGCTTCTCATTTACTCACGCAGTTATATCTTGCTTGCAACTTAATACCCAAGGATTTCTTTGATGACATTCTGAGGGTGGATTATTAGTCATAAATGTAGTTGAATAACGGTCTATGTATTTTGTTGTAATGCCTGCATGAATCACATAGTAATTATCATGTCATGCATATGCACTACAGTGCAGCTTTTATATCTGTCAATTTCCCAGCTGTAATTTGTTCACCACACATGTTATTTGTCTTCTATGGAGAGACATCACTAGTGAACTATGGACCCCGGTCTATTTTCCTCATACTGATAATACAACCACCGCAATTACTGTTTTCACACTATTTTCCTACTGTTTTCCACACCATACATTTAACCTCTTTGTTTTCAGCAAAACCGGTGAGTTTGACAACATCATTGCTTCGTTGGGGCAAAGGGAATTAATTGTGTTGTGTAGGTTCCACGTTGCTCCTGAACCGGTAGTGCGCCCTTCCACCTCAGCTGCATCAACCTTCAGAAGTTACTTCTTTCTCCTACTGGTCGATTCAACCTTGGTTTCTTTCTGAGGGAAACTTCCTGCTGCACTCTTCATAACTTCCTCTTGGGGTCTCTCAACGAATGTGTGTTCACACGCATCAAGGACCTCAAGAGGTATCTGGCAATCCCTCCACTACTTCGAGGGACCCCCCATAACCATGGTGTCCGCCTTCCCTCTCGAGCAGATCCTTCGAAATTCCAACGCGACGGGGCGTGTCGCTGAGTGGGCTGTTGAGCTCCAACATTTCGAGCTCTAGTTCCTCACGACCAAGACAATGAAGGGAAGAATCCTGGCGGAGTTCAACGCTGAGTGGACCAATCCACTGCCAGAAGAAGACCTCGAGGAGGAGACAGCCGTCCCCGGAAAGCTGGCTCCTAGAGAATGGACCATGCACTTCAACGACGCTTTCTCCTCCATGGGCTCGGGGGCTGGCGTTGTGCTCACGTTGCCAACCGGCGATAAGATCTACTACGCCGTCCAACTCCATCTTGGCCACAAGGCCAGAGTCTCCAACAACATCGCCGAGTACGAGGGCCTCCTCGCCAACATCAGGGCCGCCATAGCCCTAGGCATAAGGCGCCTTGTCATCAAAG
>CM054057.1:204884844-204930768 GCA_028641055.1 Alopecurus myosuroides | reverse complement strand
ACCCACCATCCACCCCATTGAGGACGAATTCGACGCGGGACTTGGATCCGATCTGGCGTGCACGTATGTGGGAGTCGATCGAGATTACATCTATGTTGGCCGGGAGGTCGAAGTCGCCACTGTTCCACCATCGAGAACGGCGAACACCGAGTATCATTACGTCGACATGGTCTCAACAGAGCAGGCTCCAGCCACGGAAAGCTCCGAACATACATCGATCTGGCCCGTTTTAAATGGGAAAGTCGACTCACAATCCGAATCTGACAACACCCAACAATGGAAGGTGCAATAGATTTTGATGGCGAAGAATCTGTCACGAAATTCGCCGTTAAGGTGAAATCTTTCGGAGGAAATCATGAGGTCCTAATGGCCGCCCCAGACGCCAATACTTTAGGTGAAGTAAAGGAGAAATTTGAGGAATCCCCTTCTCTAGTTGGCAATCACGCCGAGGACGAAGCCAAAAAAAACGCGCCGCAGAAGAAGTGGTTGTAGAGGAAAAGGCGGCCGCTGAAAAGAAGATTGCTGATAAGGAGGCGATCAAGGCAGCCGCCAAGGAGAAGGAAGATAAGAAGGAGGCCGAGAAAAAGGCGGTCAAGGCTGCCAACAAGAAACACGGAGGCACCACCCGGTATCTTCGAAGTTGGTGAGTGCAGTAGAAAGCCCGCAAATGGCTGGCATGATGAAGTGATATACGCCTGCTAACAACACCTGTCAAGAAAGATGAAAGTATGGCAATGTTGGAGGAAAGGAGGAACACCATCATTAACCAGGCCGCTGCTCTGCCGAAGTTCAGAGACGATCTCAATCAGGCGGCTCAAGTTGAGGAATTTGAGCATCGAGAATCTTAATAAAGAATAAGAAAACTCGGTGTCTCCTTGACGAACGGAATGAAGAAGACCTGAAGAAGGATCCAGCTCTCATGCGGATTACTGATGTAGATTGGTTTGCAGCTTCAACCAGAACAAACTCGAAGGGACGGAAGGTGTTTGGGACACCGGTAATAAATACAATGGCCGCCCTTGCTATCCTAAAAAGCGACAAATATACGCCGGAACAAAAGCTTCATGATGTCGAAAACCTGCTGGGCAAGGCACTTGAAGAACATGGTGTAGAGAAAGCCTCCGGCAAGCTAGTCAACAATTCAAAAGCCTGTCGAACAGTCGCATGAGGTGGTGGTTCGTAATGAGGACGTGATCACACGCTCGTTGGGAGACACCAAGCGGAAGGTATGATGCAGTCTAGAGTAAGTTTTCCCCTAGTATAGAACCAGGGTTATCGAACCAGTAGGACTTCGTAGTCTTGAAAAAGGTTGCTTTATCAACGGCGCCAAAAAAGTAATGGCGTGTAGTTGACGGGAGCGTGGAACCTGCACACAAGCACAAACTCTCTCTTGCCCCAACTTTCCGAAAGGTTGTCAATCTTCCGATCTTGCTGAAAACATGAGAAGTAAACGTATAGAGTCTTGGAAAACAATAAAAATAAAAATAGAACAGCGAGGAAACAATGACTAAAAGTGCTTAAAAAGGTTTGCAATATGAGGATAACAGAACCGGTGGGCATAGGTTTGGTAGTGGTGTCTCTCCAAAGAAAACAAACATGCTGGGTGAACAAATTATAGCTGGACAATTAACAAATCATAAACGTATAACAATACTATTATGAAGAGATAAAGTTCACGAGTTCTAAGATTGTAGGCATTAGGTCAAGGCATATGGAGCGATATCCAACATGCATCCATATATGAAATTCCACCTCAAGAAAGCTATCCAGCAAATCCATTGGTATTAAGTTGCAGCAACGAAATGATTGCTATATGTGCAGCAGACAAATGCATTAAGATCAATACACGATGTAAATAGTGGATCCCATCCGTAGACAAGAGCACCAATGTTTTCTCCCTAGTGGGAATAGCACATCCTCCCCCCTCACGTTTTCTGTCACTCGAGCACAGGCAACAAGGAGGCATGAACCCAGTATCTACCATATAAACCCTCTCTTGGACGTGAAAATAACTACGTGGCCAAGGTAATCATAAACACCAGAGAGCATTGCAAGACAAGATTAAAACTCTCTATAAATATAAGTGAAGCATCTCAGATTGACGTGAACAAAATAATCATAATCTCATGGTTCATCGGATCCCAGCAAACACAACATGCAAAATTGCATAACGGTGGTCTCGATCATGTGAGGCGGCTCACAAGAATCTAAACATGGAGGCATAGGGGAGACAACAACCATCTAGCTACTGCTATTGACCCATAGTCCCGAGATGAACTACTCACGCATCTGTCCGGAGGCGATCATGGCGATGTAGAGGCCTCCGGTGACAATCCCCCTCTCCGGCAGGGTGCAGGAGCAGGACTCCAGAAGCCCTAGATTGAAGTTTCGAGGTGACTGCGCCTCTATGTATGTTTCGTGGAAAATAACTCTGTCCCCGATGATTTTAGGGTTAGGGGCAATTTATAAGGAGAAGGAGGGACGTGAGGTGGTGCTCAGGGCCCACAGGGCGCGGCATAGGGTGGACCCGCGCCTGGCAGCCGTCTTGTGGTGCCCTGGCTCCCATCCAAGTCTCCTTTGGAATGCGTCTTCATTTCAAGTAAAAAATGCCTTCCATGAATTTTCAGATCTTTCCGAGAATATTTCCTTCAGAACTTTTCTAAAATAGAAAAACAACAAAAAATAGCAGCTGGCCTGGGGCATCTTCTTAGTAGGTTAGTCGATGAAATCATCCATAAAATAAAGAAAAACATGTGTAAACATGAAAATAACATAGGGTATTGGAAATAAAACAAGCATGGAGCATCAAAAATTATAGATACAGTTGCAACGTATCAGCATCACCAAGCTTAACTCTTGCTCGTCCTCGAGTAGGCAAATGATAACAAAATAATTTTTGAGGTGACATGAAGCGAACAAAAATCTTGATCAATGTTATGTAAAAGCATTGCAAAGCTGAGATCAAAATACTTTAACTCATGTGCTGGAGCTTTTTATTTGAGAACAGAGATATTGAAAACAATTTTGAGAGAGGTGTATGTCTATGTCAACGAATGGTAATGAAAAACTTGTCATAATCCATGTCAAACAAAGTGTTCACACCTTTGAGACCGGTTTATGTTGTTTTATTAGTTTGGCACTTCCCCCAATCTTTATTTCACAAACCAGGACTAGCCATGTTCACGGGTACCCACCACCTTTCATCAAGCCATGGGGGAGTGCCTTTTTGTTATTATTTGGCGTCAACTCTCTGAAATTTAGATGAGCGTAGATTCCATACTCGTCGGGTGAAAGAAGGAAGAAGAACTTTGCTTGACACAAACCATAATAAACTTTAAGTTACTTCCTTATGAGCTAAAACAAAAATAGGTTATAATTTTGAAGGTTTAAAGGTAGCACACGAGAAATTTACTTGGAGTGGCGGTTAAATACCACATATAGGTATGTATGGTGGACACATTTGGCAAACTTTGGTTTTTTGGAATTAGATACACCAGTAGATTTAATACTCAATACAGTTAAAGGCTAGCAAAAGACTGGGAGCGACCAACTAAGAGAGCAATAACGGCCATAATCATGTATAGCGACACAACATCATTAATCAAAGCATGAAGTGATTTACAAGTTAAAAACTAAATAATCATCAAGGCTGAAGGTGACTTTGTTTATAGTCATAACATGGTGTGAGCATGCGCCAAGTCAATCCAAGTAAAGCATTCAAAGGAGAAATACCACAATACCATGCTTCAATGTAAGAGAACAACACATGATTGAATTCAATGGCACGTTAAGTACTCTCGGCTATTTGAGACTAGTCCAGATACATCATAAATAACTAAGCACACGATTAAAATAACATCTAACATGACATGCCAAAGCCTAAGCCACAATCAAAACAAACTTCCTTTTGCACCACTATAAAACATGAAATAATTTACTCTTTTCCAACACCAATTAACTTATTTGAAACAATTTTCAAAGAAAATATCCATAAAAGACCAAAGAGCTATATGTAGCTGATGCAAACCAACAAGATCTGAACAAAATTTAGGTAAAAAACAAGAGCTAAACGCGGTACTAGCAAAGACTGAACACTCGCAGAACAATAGAAGTGAAAACTAGAGTGTTCTAAACAATGAAAATGGAGTGTGTCTCTCCCAAAATAAAAGTGCTAGGATCCAACCAAACACTACAGCAAAGAAGACAAAACAAACTGAAAACAAAATAACAAGACTCTCCAAGAATAACACATATCATGTGAAGCAACAAAAATACAGTGTTTTGAAAGAAACATGCTATTTTTGTTGATGAAGAAGAGGATGCCTTGGGCATCCTGAGGCTCTGACGTTTGTACTTCTTGGATATGTATTGGGGTGATATGGGCATCCCCAAGCTTTAGCGTTTGTCCACCCTTCATCTCATCACATCATTCATCTCTCCCTACACTTGAAAACTTCCTCCACCTATAACTTCTCACAATCTTCATTAGCAGCATTAGTGTAATTAAAATAATAAATCCACTTGGTTCAGTTTCAACACAATTCTAACACTCTATTTAAAACATTAGCTAATGTCAAAACTTATTATAAAGCTATCTCCCTCAAAAGAACACCAAAAGAAAAATATTAAGACGTACATGCAAATATTGGTAGATATCTGTCAAAACAGAACAGTCGGTAAAGATGGATTTTTTTCGAAAATCTTCTGTTGCTCAAATCAAAAAGTGGGAAACTAATGAAAGTTAGATAACAACCTGGGGTAGGTACCCAAAAAATATCAAAATTTCCTTAGGTACTGGCTGCGAGAACCGAGGTTTTTGGTGAAGTGCAGAAATCCAGATAGAAAACAACAATTTCCCCAATTCATACTAACTCTCTATTAGAGGCTACTCTTGGCACAATAACGAAATAAAAAGGATAAGGAGCGGTTGTTACAGAGGTAATAACTCCCAAGACACAAAAATAACAAAATAAAACAGAAGAAAACAAAAAAAATAACCAGGGAAAACAAAGTGGGTTGCCTCCTACAAACGCTTTTCTTTAAAGCCTTTTAGCTAGGCAAGTTATTTCAAAGATGCTCACATAAGAAATATGAATTGCAGCAAAAGAGAGAATCAATAAGAAAATATGAAACACATTTAAGTCTAACCCACTTCCTATGCATAGGAAACTTGTAAAGAAATAAACCATGAAAGCATAAAGAAACTAGCTTAGTAGGGGAAAATAAGAACAACTTCAAAAGTTTCAACATAAAGAGAGGTATTTTAGTAACATGAAAATTCCTACAACCATATTTTCCTCTATCATAATAATTTTCAGTAGCATCATGAACGAACTCAACAATATAACTATCACGCAAAGCATGTTTCTCATGATCTAAAAGCACACAATTCATATCAAGCTCCAAAATTGTGGGATCAAAATTTAAAATCATGACCTCTTCAAACCCACTTTTTGCAATATTAAACCAAGATGATTATCACTATCCAAATGTATGGGACTCCTTCTAGCTCAAAGTCAAGACCTCTCCAATCCCATTGTGAGTATAATTATAATCTACATCATATAGTAACATAGGACCATCATCTAAAGAATCATCACATAAACTTTCTAAGCAAAAAATCCTAATTATCATGCATATCAATAGTAGGAACAAATAGAGGATTCTCATAAGTTTTATAAAAAAATCAAAGATTGTCATAGATAACGGTAGAAACATCATTCTCACAAGTTTCATTCATAGGGGCATCATGGTCACAAGTATAGCAAGCATTAACTTCATCAAAAAGGGATATTTCAAATGAATCAATAGGATCATCACATTCATCAATTTAGCACTCATACTCCATTAGTAAGCATGGAGGGCGATCAAATAAAGTACTTATAGCATCAGTTAAAGACTTACTCTCGTTAGAAGGTAGACATGGTTAGCTACTCCGTTCTTCCTCTTTTTGTTCGTCACTCTCCTCCTCTTCTTAATCCAATGAGCTTCCAGTTTTAGCAATTTCTTCTTCCATAGGCTTATGTAAGGCATTAGTATCTTCCTAAAGGGAATGATAAGTTTTAAGATATCTCATAATATAACCATTTTCATTTTGGTAATTGTCACAGTAAAATTTAAGTATAGCAACAATCTCGGATTTGTGAGGAGCATCATCATAATTTTCAAGCAAAGAGGCAGTTTCAATAGCACTTTTCCAAAAAATAAATTCTTCAATTTGTCCCACATCATAAAAATCATAGTTTCCCATAATATAAGAGGATATAGTGGCGGTAGGATTACTAGCACATTGGAATGGAAGGTGTTTAAAACCCATATAGCAACAATTTTTATCACATCAATGAGATACATCATATATAAAGCACAAGTTTCTAGTATAGCTATCCATTTTATTTTTAAGTATCCATAAGTTTTTTCCCTTTTTGAGACAAGCGGTATTCCTTATAATATTTTTGTTGAACTTCCGTGAACCCACCTTGCCAATAGGATCTAGTTTCAAAGAAATTAAGCATTGGTAGTCATAAAATCAAGTACAAACTAACAAGACAAGTAAAAGACTAGAAAGTAGAGATTTTTTTTTGGTTTTGGTAAAGAGAAAACAAGACTAAACAAAAGTAAAGTAAGCAAGAATAAAACAAAAAGAAAGAGAGTGGAAGTGTGAGACTCCCCTTGCAGCAAGCTAGAAGTCCCTGACAATGGCGCCAGAAAAAGTACTTGATGATGACGTGATCACACGCTCGCTGGGAGACCCCAAGCGGAAGGTATGATGCAATCTAGAGTAAGTTTTTCCCTAGTATAGAACCATGGTTATCGAACCAGTGGGACTTTTTAGTCTTGAAGAAGGTTTCTTTATCAATGTCACCATAAAAGTATTGGTGTGTAGTTCACAGAAGCGTGGAACATGCACACAAGCACAAACTTTCTCTTGCCCCAACTTTCCGGAAGGTTGTCAATCTTCCGGTCTTGCTGAAAACAGGAGAATTAAACATATAGAGTCTTGGAAAACAATAAAACTAAAAATGGAACAAAGAGGAAACAATTATTAAAAGTTCTTAAAAGAAGGTTTGCAATATGAGGAAAATAGGACCAGGGACCATAGGTTCACTAGTAGTGTCTCTCCAAAGAAAACAAACATGTTGGGTGAACAAATTACAGCTGGGCAATTGACACAGCATGAACGTATAACAATACTATTATGAAGAGATAAAGTTTATGGGTTCTAACATTGCAGGCATCACGTCAAGGCATATGGATCACTATCCAGCATGCATCCATATCTAAAATTCCACATCAAGAAAGCTATCCGTCAAATCTGTTGGTACCAAGTTGCAATAACAAAGTGATTGCTATGTGTGCAACAGACAAATGCATTAAGATAAATACGTGATGTAAGCAATGGTTCCCATACGTAGACAAGAGCACCTATGTTTTCTCCCTAGTGGCAATAGCACATCCTCCCCTCGCACGTTTGTGTCACTCGAGCGCAGGCAACAAGGAGGCATGAACCCACTATCTGGATATAAACCATCTCTTGGAGGTGAAAACAACTATGTGGTCAAGGTAATCATGAACACTAGAGAGCATTGCAAGAAAAGATTAAAAATCTCTATAAATATAAGTGAAGCATCTCATATTGACATGAACAAAATAATCATAATCTCATGGTTCATCGAATCCCGGCAAACACATCATGCAATATTGCATAACGGTGGTTAAGATCATGTGAGGCAGCTCACGAGACTCTAAACATGGAGGCATAGGGGAGAGAACAACCATCTAGCTACTCTATGGACCCGTAGTCCCGAGATGATCTACTCACGCATATGTATAGAGGTGCTCATGGAAATGTAGAGGCCTCCGATGACGATCCCCCTCTCCAACAGGTTGGAGGAGCGGGACTCCAGAAGCTCTAGATTGGACTTTCAAGGTGACAACGCCTCTCTGTATGTTTCATGGAAAATAAATCCGTTCTCGATGATTTTAGGGTTAGGGCAATTTATAAGCGAAGGGATGTGAGGCGGTGCTGAGGGCCCACAAGGCGCGGCTTAGGGTGGACCCGCGCCTAGGAGCCGCCTTGTGGTGCCCTGGCTCCCATCCAAGTCTCCTTTGGAATGCGTCTTCATTTCGGGTAAAAAAATGCCTTCCATGAATTTTTATATCTTTCCGAGAATATTTCCTTCAGAAATTTTCTAAAATAGGAAAACAAAAAAAATAGCAACTGGCCTGGGGCATCTTCTTAGTAGGTTAGTCGATGAAAACATCCATAAAATGAAGGAAAACATGTGTAAACATGAAAATAATATTGGGTATTGGAAAGAAAACAAGCATGGAGCATAAAAAAATTCAGATACGTTTGCCATGTATCAGCATCACCAAGCTTAACTCCTGCTCGTCCTTGAGTAGGTAAGTGATAACAAAATAATTTTGAGGTGACATGAAGCTAATACAATCTTGATCAATGTTATGTAAAAGCATTGCAAGCTGAGATCAAAGTACTTTAACAAAGGCATGGTAAATATTATTTGAACTAATGTGAACTTAGAAACTATATTGCACATAAAAAGTAACACAAATAATTGAAAACAAATAATGAAGCATTGAAAGCAATAAGTTTTTTTTCAAACATAAAAAAAGCATAATTACATGGTATCCTGCTTGTCCTTCATGGAATAGCAAAACATAAATGCCAGGACACCTTCAAAGTTTAAATGGTGACTAGATACAAATAATTTGAGAGCAAGAAATACCACAAATCATGAATAAATCAATTATAAATGTTGGGACTATGCACATTATACTCATAATGACAACTATGCTCTCTTAGTTGGTGCATAAAGTAAGAAGACGAAGACTCAACATAAAAGTAAAAGAAAGACCCTTCGTAGAGGGAAGCAAGGATTACTCATGTGCTAGAGCTTTTTAATTGATAAAACATAGATATTGAAACAATTTTGAGACATGTGTATGTCTATGTCAATGAATAGTATTAAAAATTATCATAATCCATGTAAAGCAAAGTGTTTATACTTTTAAGAGCGGTTTCCTCTGTTTTGTTAGTTTGGCACTTCCCCCAATCCTTCTTTCACAAACCAGGGCTCTCCATGTCACGGGTACCCACCAGCTTTCATCAAACCATGGGGAAGTGTATTTTTGTTATTATTTGGCACCAACTCTCTACAAATTTAGATGAGCACAGATTTCGTACTCATCGGGTGAAAGAAGGAAGAAGAACTTTGATTGACACATATCATAATAAATTTTAAACTACTTCCTCGTGAGCTGAAATAAGAACACAAAACATGTTACAATTTTGAAGGTTTAAAGGTAGCACACGAGAAATTTACTTGGAGTGGAGGTTAAATACCACATATAGGTACGTATGGTGGACACATTTTGCAAACTTTGGTTTTTTCGAGATGGATGGAAGAGTAGAGTTTATACTCAGTACAGTTGAAGGCTAGCGAAAGACCGGGAGCGACTAGCTAAGAAAGCAATAACGTCCATAATCATGCATAGCGACAAAACATCATTAATCAAAGCATGAAGTGATATTAAAAGTCAAAAACTAAATGGTCATCAAGGCTGGAGGTGACTTTGTTTATAGTCATAACATGGTGTGAGCATTCGCCAAGTCAATCCAAGTAAAGCATTCAAAGGAGAAATACCACAATACCATGCTTCAATATAAGAGAACAACACATGATTAAACTCAATATCACATTAAGCAATATCGGCTATTTGAGACTAGCATGATACATCGTAAATAACTAAGCACACAATTAAAATAACATCTAACATGACATGCCAAAGCGTAAGCCACAACCAAAACAAGCTTCCTTTTTCACCACTATAAGCATGAAATATGTTTACTTTTTTTCAACACCAATTAACTTATTTAAAACATCTTTCAAAGAAAATATTCATCAAAGACCAGAGAGCTAATCATATAACTGAAACAAAACAACAATCTCTTAACAAAATTTGAGTGAAAAACAAGACCTAAAGGCACTACTAGCAAAGAGTGAACACTCGCAAAACAATAAGAGTGAAAACTAGAGTGCTCTAAGCAATTAAAACAGAGCGTGTCTCTCCCAAAATAAAAGTGTTAGGATCCAACCAGAAACTACATCAAAGAAAACAAAACAAACTGAAAACAAAATAACAAGATGCTCCAAGAATAACACATATCATGTGAAGCAATAAAAATATAGTGTTTAAAAAAAATGCCATCTTTGTTGATGAAGAAGAGGATGCCTTGAGCATCCCCAAGCTTTGACGCTTGTACTTATTGGATATGTCTTGGGGTGACATGGGCATCCCGAAGCTTGAGCATTTGTCCAGCCTTTATCTTGTCACATCATTCTTCTCTCACCACACTTGAAAACTTCTTCCACCTAAAACTTCTCACAATCTTCATTAGCAACGTTAGTGTAATCAAAATAATAAATCCAATTGGTTTGGTTTCAACACAAGTCTAACACTCCATTTAAAACATTAGCTACTGTCACAACTTATTATAAATCTCTCTCCCTCAAAAGAACATCAAAACAAAAATATTAAGACGCAAATACAAATATTGGAAGAAATCTGTCAAAACCGAACAGTCGCTAAAGATGGTTTTTTTCGAAAAATATTGTGTTGCTCAAATAAAAAAGTGGGAAACTAAAAATATTTAGATAAAAACTTGGGGAAGGTTCCCAGAAAATATCAAAATTTCCTCGGGTTCTCGCTGAGAGAACCGAGGTTTTTGGTGAAGCAAAAAAAATTTGACTGAAAACAGCAATTTCCCCAAATAGGTTTTTGGTGAAGCGCAAAAATCTGGACAAAAAACAACAATTTCCCAAAATCATACTATCTCTATATTAGAGGCTACCCTTGGCACAATAACGAAATAAAAAAAGTATAAGGAGCGGTTGTTACAGAGGTAAGAATTTCCAAGGCACAATAATAACAAAAGAAAACAAAGAACTAACAAAGGAAAACAAAGTTGGTTGCCTCCCACAAGCGCTTTTGTTTAACTCCTTTTGGCTAGGCAAGTTATTTCAAATATTATCACATAAGTCTAACCCACTTGCTATGCATAGAAAACTTGTAAAGAAATAAATCATGAAAGCATAAAGAAACTAACTTGGGAGGGAAACACAAGAACAACTTCAAAAGTTTCAACATAAAGAGAGATATTTTAGTAACATGAAAATTCCTACAACCATATTTTCCTCTCTCATAGTAATTTTTAGTAGCATCATGAACGAACCCAACAATATAACTATCACGTAAAGCGTATTTGTCATGATCTAACATCACACAATTCATATCAAGCTCCAAAAAAGTGGGATCAAAATTTAAAATCATGACCTTTTCCAACCCACTTTTGGCAATATTAAACCAAGATGATTGATCACTCTCCAAATGTATGGGACTCCTTCTAGCTAAAATTCAAGACTTCTCCAATCCCATTTGCAGTAGAATTATAATTTATATCATCTAGTAACATAGGACCATCATCTAAAGCATTATCATATAAACTTTCTAAGAAAAATTCCATATTATCATGCATATCAATAGTAGAAACAAATAGAGGATTCTCATAATATTTATCAAAATAGCAAGGATTATCATACATAATAGTAGCAACATCATTCTAAAAAGTTTCATTCATAGGGACATCATGGTCACAAGTATAGCAAGAATTAATTTCATCAAAAAGGGATATTTCAAAAGAATCAATAGGGTCATCACATTCATCGATATAGAACTTATACTCCTTTGGTAACCATGGAGGGCAATCAAATAAAGTACTTATAACATGAGTTAAAGAGTTACTCTCATTAGAAGGTAGACATGGGTTGCTACTCCATTGTTCCTCCTTTTGTCCGTCACTCTCCTCCTCTTTTAATCCAATGAGCTTCTAGTTTCAGCAATTTATTCTTCCATTGGCTCCTGCAAGGAATTAGTATCTTCCTACATGGAATTATAAGTTTTAAGATATCTCATAATATAACCATTTTCATTTTGGTAATTCTCACGAAAAAAATTTAAGTATAGCATCAATCTCGGATTAGTGAGGAGCATCATCATAATTTTCAAGCAAGGAGGCACTTCCAATAGCACTTTTCCAAAGAATAAATTCTTCGATTTGTTCCACATCATAAAAATCATAGTTTCCCATAATATAAGAGGATATAGTGACAATAGGATTACTAGCACATTGGAATGTACGGTGTTCAAAACCCACAGAGCAACATTTTTTATCACGACAATGAGATACATCATATATAGAGCACAAGTTTCTAGCATCGCTATCCATTTTATTTCTAAGTATCCATAAGTGTTTCCCTTTTTTGAGACAAGCGGTATTCCTTATAATATTTTCGTTGATCTTCCGTGAACCCACCTTGCCAATAGGATCTAGTTTCAAATAAATTAACAATTGGTAGTCATAAAAGCAAGAACAAACTAACAAAACAAGTAAAAGACTAGAAATTAGAGATATTTTTTTTGGTTTTTGATAAAGATAAAACAAGACCAAACAAAAGTAAACTAAGCAAGAAAAAAAGAATGGAAGTGTGAGACTCCCCTTGAAGCAAGCTAGAAGTCCCCGACCATGGCGCTAGAAAAAGTACGTGATGAGGACGTGATCACACACTTGTTGGGAGACCCCAGCGGAAGGTATGATGCAATCTAGAGTAAGTTTTCCCCTAGTATAGAACTAGGGTTATCGAACCAGTAGGACTTCATAGTCTTCAAGAAGGTTTCTTTATCAACGACACAAAAAAATACTGGTGAGTAGTTGACGGAAGCGTGGAACCTGCACACAAGCACAAACTCTTTCTTGCCCGAACTTTCGAGAAGGTTGTCAATCTGGGCAATTGAAAAATTATGAACGTATAACAATACTATTATGATGAGATAAAGTTTACGGGTCCTAACATTGTAGGCATTACATCAAGGCATACGGACCGCTATCTAGAATGCATGCATATATAAAAGTCCACCTCAAGAAAGCTATCTAGCAAATCCATTAGTATTAAGTTGCACAAACGAAGTGATTGTTACGTGTGCAATAGACAAATGCGTTAAGATTAATACGTAATGTAAGCAATGGTTCCCATCCATAGACAAGAGCACCGATGGTCTCTCCCTAGTGGCAACAACACATCCCCCTCCCGCACATTTCTGTCATTTGAACGCACGCGACATGGAGGCATGAACCCACTATCTAGCATATAAACCCTCTCCTGGAGGTGAAAACAACCACGTGGCCAAGGTAATCGTAAAAACCGGAGAGCATTGCAGGAAAAGATTAAAACTCTCTATAAATATAAGTGAAGCATCTCATATTGACATGAACAGAATAATCATAATCTCATGGTTCAACGGATCCCATCAAACACAACATGCACAATTACATAACGGTGGTCTCGATCATTTGAGGCAGCTCACGAGACTCTAAACATGGAGGCATAGGGGAGAGAACAACCATATAGCTAATGCCATGGACCCTAGTCCCGAGATGAACTACTCACACATATGCCGGGAGGTGATCATGGCGATTTAGAGGCCTCCGGTGACGATCCACCTCTCCGGCAGGGTGCCGGAGTAGGATTCCGGAAGTCCTAGATTGGACTTATGAGGTGATAGTGCCTCTCTGTATGTTTTGTTCAAAATAACTCTGTCCCCGATGATTTAGGGTTAGGGGTAATTTATATACGAAGGGGGGAAGTGAGGCGGTGCTCAGGGCCCACCAGGCGCGACCTAGGGTGGAACCGCGCCTGGCAATCGCCTTGTGGCGCCCTGGCTCCCCTACGGGTCCCCTTTAGACTTCGTCTTTGTTCCAGGTAAAAAATGCCTTCCATGAATTTTCAGCCCTTTTCGAGAATATTTCCTTCAGAAATTTTCTGAAATTGAGAAAAAACAATTGTCTTGGGGCATCTTGTTAATAGGTTAGTCGATGAAAACATCCGGAAAACAAAAGGGAAATATGTGAAAACATGAAAATAACATAGGGTATTGGAAAGAAAACAAGCATGGAGCATAAAAAATGATAAATACGTTTGCAACATATCAGTTTGCCGCATGACCCAGACAATTCTAGCACCCACAACAAAGATAGTGATGCGATATCCTGTACCGGATCAAGCTTCAAAAAAGCCATATATCCTCATCATAACAATGATCCAAATCGTCGTCACGGGAAGGACGTGGCCCCTCCCCAAGCAAAACCCGAGAACCACCGTAAAGACGACAAATATTACGAGCATAGGGAGCGAGAATGGAAGGAGGATAGGCAATAGATGCCACCACCCAAAGCGAGTGGAATAAGACATGACACGCCACCTCCACATCGACCGGCTGAGGAACGGGACCATTACGTCCCCCGCACCAAAGGAAAATATCTTGACCCCCTCCCACGTTCCAGAGTGCAGAGAATAGGCCACGAGCCAGACTCGTGGTCACGAGAAAATTGGATATCATAGCGAGCCAAGGCGTGGTTCGTCGCAAATGACAGCGTGCCTCAATTCATGTTAACTCAAATGCGGCAAACTCGGACGCGCGCACTCATCTGAACGCGATAACAATGTTGGATGTATGCCCAAGAGACAATAAGATACATCAGTTTCATGATTAATGTATTATATTTTTATGCTATAACTGATGTGATCCATTCATAGGAAAACCCATACGCACATGTAGGGACATAAACACATCGTACTAACCTTTTGTCATGCATCGTAGACAAACTCGTTAATATTCAATGACCACGTTTTCCTGGTCATGGACGTTTATTATGTCAATGTTAATGGGAGCACATTGTTGTCTCAACATTGTGTCCGGATAGACCCAAGTAGTTGAGATACTACGAGATATGTTTTGCTATATAGTATCGTCACAAGATGGTTATTTTGTTTGCTTTCTTAGACCATGAGAATATACGATGACGTTCACCATAAAGATCAATTTGACATAGTCAAGTATCACACCGTGTCTGGACCATGGATACCAGGGTATCATGGGCCGTCTGCTGTAGGCCCAGCCCATTAGGTACGGAAGGAGTCCGTACCTTTCCACCGGATCCCCCCAAACGGTTCATTGCTAACGACAACACCTTGGTGAGGAGTCTTCCCCTGAGGGCTTCACCGTGCATCCCTGGGAAGGAGCCCTACTTCGCCCCCGCTCCGTCCCGGAAGGAGCCTCGCCCGTTGGGAGACAACCCATGTGAGGGTGAAGCTCTGGTCTCTGCACAGATGACGAGGGCACCACAGGGGACAGAGCGGCTTTGCCCGCAATTGCCATTCTCGTGTATAAAGCGTAGAGCTCCGCTGCATGCACCAAAGCCCAGTATGGGGCTTTCTTCTTTGGTGTAAGAAGACCCAGTCCGTGCTACAAGACGGAGGAGGCGTCACCGGGTTCCCCCACCGTGACACCATGGACGGTGGAGCTGTCCCCGGCGACCAGGATCGCGCATGAGGCGCAGTAGTACGGGGCGCTCCCTTCTTTGGCACCATGTGGAATCCTTTTCCCGCCAAGTGAGCGGGAAAGAGGGCCAATTGTCATTATAAATAGACTACCCTCGCCACCATAGGAAAGGGAGAGATCTGGACAACAGGTAGCTAGACCACCGAAAGTTCCCGTTGTACTGTAACCTCCACAGTGCAATCAACTAGACAAGCAGGAGTAGGTTTTACACCATCACGGTGGCCTGAACCTGGGGTAAACCTCCCGTGTCTCCCTTGTTTTCCTTCGAGAGCTTCCTTCCTGAAGCCACCCGAGGTGCGATAGAACGTGGTTAGCCCCTAGTGTTTGAACCATTGAGTGCTACCCGGTCGTTGACAGAACAACAACTCCGACATTTGGTGCACCAGGTAGGGGCTAAGACGTTTTGCTCGCATCTCCGCCACCATGGTTTCCTCTCGCTCCGGCCGGGCCATCCGTCGGGCTCGTTCTTGGAAGCGGACTGACATCGGCAGCCTCATCACCAGCTTTTCCAACATCGGTCTCCTCCACGCTTGCTCGCCTGCGCCGCGCGCTGGGCGTGGTGCGTTGGCCGCAGGCGGATCCTTCACGGGCTCAGGATGACGTGACCGGCCTCCTGCGTGGGCGGCGCTCGCCTCGTATTCGTCGACCATGCCCGAGACCGACTCTAGCGCCCCGTCCGCCGCCTCGGAAGTAAACGGCTCCACGCTGGAGGCTACGCCAGTTGCTAACCTAGCGGGACCATTGATACGTCATAAACGTATCTATAATTTCTGATATTCCATGTTATTTTCTACATGTTTGCTATACACTTTATGTCATTTTTATCGATTTTCTGGGACTAACCTATTGACAAGATGCCATAGAGCCAGTTCCCTGTTTTCTGCTGTTTTTAGTTTCAGAAAAGTTGTTATGGAAATATTCTTGGAATTGGAAAATTCGAAGCCCAAAAGTCTTAGAATTCTCGAAGGTTTCACGTAGTCCCAAAGCGGCCCGGAGAGGGGCCATAGAGGGGCCACACCATAGGGAAGCCGTGGGAGGACCTGCGCGAAGTTGATCCGGCGTTTTCGCCACTACGACTGTTGTTCTCACGCCGAGCCCGAGTGTTTTACTCTCAGGCGCTTCGCCCACGCCGAGGCGCACGACGCTACCTGCCACGCCGCATGCATCCTAGGCGGGTCCCTCGCTCCGCCCAGGCGCCACCTCAAGGGGAGCACACGAGAGGTCAATACGGCGCACCACGAGGGCATGCCTCCCTCGCCGCCACTCAACTGGTCGCAGCAAGATATCTCCTTTAACGCCAACGACCACCCGGAGGCCATCGGCTTTGTGGGAGCCATCCCCTGGTATGCACCCCTACGATCAACCACGTCTCCGTCACGAAGACACTCGTGGACGGAAGCGCCAGCCTCAACGTGATCTCTCTCGAGACCTTCGAGAAATTGCGTATTCCAATGCGACCGTTTGAAGGCTACCAGACCCTTCACTGGCGCTACCAGCGGGACAACCGTTCCGTTGGGGAGGGTGCGCATGGCGGTCACGTTTGGCACTCGCCAGAACTACCGCACTGAGGAGATCGACTTTGACGTTGCCTACACCGGGCTGCCCTACTACGCCATCCTAAGCTACCCCGCGCTGGCCAAATTCATGGCCGTGACGCACCACGCGTACAACATGGTCAAGATGCCCGGAAGCAGCGGGCCTCTCACTGTTGACGGGGACGTGAAGGACACAGTGCATTCTTTGGAGGATGCCTACAAGGAGGCGGCAGCGTCACACCCCATCGAAGATGGCAACTTCAGGTATGCTGTCAAACCTCCAAAGAAGAAGTAGTTATTCTCTCATGAGAGGGCGGCTACAAAGAAGGTCTCCATGAACCCCAACGGCACGGGGCCCTCACTCACCATTGGGGCTTGGTTGCCTCCCAAATAGGAAAGCGCGCTCGTCGCCTTCGTCCGGGAAAACACGTACATGTTCACTCGAACATCGTCCGATATGCCCGGTGTTCCAAGGCAGGTGATCGAGCCCCATCTAGCAGTATGCCCGGGCGCGCGCCCGGTCAAGCAAAAGGACCGTTGCCAGGGTCCGGAGAAGCATGAGTTCATCGTCTGAGAAGTGGAGAAGCTTCTGGATGCCAAGATCATCCGCGAGGTTTTCCACGCCGAATGGATCTCCAACCCCGTCGTCGTCTCTAAGCATACGGGTGGAGGACGTCTCTGCGTGCAATTCACCGACCTCAACAAGGCCTGTCCAAAGGATCCATATCCTCTCCCGAGGATCGATTGAATAGTGGACTCCACCGCTGGGTGTGACCTCCTATGTTTCCTGGACAAGCGAAATATCACTTTGCTATGTTTTCTTGATGCTATAAACAAACTTATAACTTTCAAATGAATTATTACTCATGATCTTCTATTTGTGTTACTTTTCATGATGCAAAATTATTGCTATGTTTCATTGTTAAAATTATATCTATCATGCTTGTGTTTAAAGTAATATGATCTCAACTTACATATTCTTTTACAATTATGATCATCAAGTTTATGTTGGTAGCATGTCACCTCACAAATTATTTGTTTTGTCATTTACCTACTCAGGGACGAGTAGGAACTAAGCTTGGGGATGTTGATAAGTCATTAACGTATCACAATTTCTGATATTCCATGTTGTTTTCATGTTATTTTCTACATGTTTTCTATACACTTTATGCCATTTTTATTGATTTTCTGGGACTAACCTATTGACAAGATGCCATAGAGCCAGTTCCTGTTTTCTGCCATTTTTTGTTTCAGAAAAGTTGTTCTGGAAATATTCTTGGAATTGGGCGATTCAAAAACCGGGGGTCTTAGAAATCTGTCGCGCACACAGAGTCCGGAGGAGACCCGGAGGGGGGGCCACATGGGCCCCACAACATAGGGCGGCGCGCCCCTGGTCGCGCCATGGGGTGGTGTGGGCCCCCTGACCACCCACCGACGTTGCCCTTTCGTATATTTATACCCCTCGGGATGTTAACCATAAAAGACCCACCTTTTCCATGAAAAACACCCGACGACACCGTCATCGTCAACCCTAGTTCGGGAGGGTTCTGGAGTTCTCCCTGGCACCCTGACGGGAGGGGAAATCATCACCGGAGGGATCTACACCACCATGCCCGCCTCCGGAATGATGCATGAGTAGTTCATCCTTGGACTACGGGTCCATAGCAGTAGCTAAATGGTTGTTCTCTCCTCTTTATGCCTCATGTTTAGATCTTGTGAGCTACCCTACACGATCAAGATCATCTTATTGTAATGCTACATGTTGTGTTTGCTGGAATATGATGAATATTGAATACTATGTCTCTTGATTATCAATCTATCATGTTACTTCCATGTTTATGTTATTTAAGATCTTGCATGCTCTCCATTATTAGTAGATGCTCTGGCCAAGTAGATGCTAGTAACTCAAAGAGGGAATATTTATGCTCGATAGTGGGTTCATGCATCCCTTTTACTCACGCTCGAGTGACAGAAACATAACGGGTGGGGGATGTGATTTTGCCACTAGGGAGAAAACAACAATGTTTACATTGTTTACATTACACACTTTGCTTAATGCAATTATCTGTTGCTTGCAACTTAATACCCAAGGATTGCTCGGATGACATTCTGAGGGTGGATTATTAGTCATAGATGCAGTTGGATGACGGTCTATGTATTTTGTTGTAATGCCCGCATGAATCACATAGTAATCATCATGTCATGCATATGCACTATGGTGCAACCTTTATATACGTAAAGTGCTCAGCTGTAATTTTTTCACCACACATGTTATTTATGTTTTATGGAGAGAGACCACTAGTGAATTGTGGACCCCGGTCCATTTTCCTCATACTGATAATACAACCACTGCAATTACTGTTTTCACACTGCTACTCTTATTTTCATATTTTTCCTACTGTTTTCCGCACCATACTTTGAACTCTTTGTTTTCAACAAAACCGGTGATATTGACAACCTCAATGCTTTGTTGGGGAAAAGTGAATTGATTGTGTTGTGTAGGTTCCACATTGCTTCTGAACTAGTAGTGCGCCCTGCCACCTCAGCTGCATCGACCTTTAGAAGTTACTTCTTTCTCCTACTGGTCGATTCAACCTTGGTTTCATTATGAGGGAAACTTGCAGCTGCACTCTTCATACCTTCCTCTTGGGGTCTCCCAATAAACGTGTGTTCGCACGCATCAAGCACTTTTCTGGCGCCGTTGCCAGGGAGGAACGGAATTTCTGCAAGGGGAGTCTCTCATTTCCAATCTCTTTACTTTGTTTTAGTTTTCCTTAGATTATTTCATTTTGTCTTGTTTGCTTCTCTATATCGAAAACACAAAAAATTAGTTCTCATTATAATTGTTATTTTTGTTACTTTACCTTTTATTGTCCATCATGTTGCTTCCTAAGTTCACCCTGAAAGATATACCAGTAGGTAGTGGTTCTATACTTGGGAAGGATACCATTAACGAATTCTTTAATCATGTTATTTTGAGAAAAAATCCATAGTAGAGCTTGCTCCGAATTATGAAACTGCTACAACTTCTTTGATTCACATGTTAAAAGCTAGGTTTGTTAACCTTCACCCCATACTGCAGCAAATGTTCCTTAACTTGAATAACATCGAAGATATTGAAAAAAGGAATTTTATATTGGAAACCATGCTTAAGGAATTTGGAGATGTTGCTATAGAAGCTAGAAAAGTTTTTGACCGCTTTAATATGCTAGGCTCATGTGTAGATGTTGTTGGATCTCTTGAAAAAGCTGAACCTAAAAATGAAAAGGAGAATAATATACCAATTCCCTTTAAATTAGTAACACTGCATGAATCCCAAGAGAAGAATTTTGAATGGACTGTTCCTAAAAATTTATTTGATGAGAGTAGTGAACCTAAAAGTTCTAAGAGAGGAACATCTGAAAATCATTTAGATAAAATACAATGCATTATTGAGGAGTTTACGTGTCTTAATTTGGATGTCTCTTCACTTGAAAACACTTGATTTTCTCTTCCTATGCCTAGCGAAAAGGCGTTAAAGAAAAGCACTTCTTGGGAGATAACCCATGATTTTATTTTTGCTTTGTTTTTCTCTGTTTTTTTTAGTAAAAGGTGTTGTATACTTTTGTAGAAACTCCTTTGTATCTTTATTTTCATGTATTAGTTGTGCCAAGTAAATTTTCTAGCAAAAAGTGGAGTTAGTTTTGGATTTCTGTTGTCCACCGTAAAAAATCGTATAATTTTTCGCAGAAAGATCAAAATGACCTAAAACTTTTTGTGCTTATTCCTCAGTTCACTCCGAAACTTTTTTGTTCCTTATGTTTTTTATTCGAGCGATGTAAGTGCCCCGAAAAAATTCATCATTACAGACTGTTCTGGTTTTGGCAGATTCTGCCATTTTTCTTGCATTCGCTCTTTTACTATGTCGAGTGGATTTCTTTGCTTCACAAAACATCAGTGGTTGTAGTTAATGTTTACAAGTATCAATTTGAACTTGTGCCCATGCAGAACCGATGAATTTTTTATTGTTCACTAACCCTCTAATGCAAATTACTTTGAGTGTGGTGTGAAGAAAGTTTTCAAGGGTCAGTAGAAGAGGGTGATATAATGTGATCAAGGAAGAGTGCAAAGCCAAATCTTGGTGATGCCCCTGTTGTCCATCCTAGCAAATTATAAGAAGACACAAGCATCTAAGCTTGGGTATGACCAAGGCATCCCCTTCTTCATCAACAAATTATCAGGTCACTTCTAGTGAAGCTATATTTTTATTCGGTCACATCATATGAAATTTACTTGGAGCGTCTTTTATTTTTTGTTTTGTTTTCCTTGCTGCAATAAATATCATTGTAACCTAGCATTCTTGTTTGGGAGAGAGACACGCTCCGCTTTTTCATATGAATACTCGTTATGCTTGTATTCTTAGTTTTTCTTCTAGTTGCTGCAATTCTTTTAGCTCATGTTTTCATGCATCTATTATTTAGAGATGTTAGTTTTAATAGAGTTATGTTAGTACTCTCTTTCTTAACTGTTTTATCTTTTGGAGAGTTTGTGTTAAAAAAATGAATGGTGCTTGTTGAAAAAAGAAAATGTTGCATGTGGTAGAATTTATAACAATGCAAAAAGAAGCTTGTATAGACTGTGGCTAGAATTTTTCATATCATGTTAGATGCTATTTTAATTCTAAACACTACTGGTTATTTTTGTAGTATGACTTGTCTCAAATAGCTGAGAGTGTTTAATATGCCATAGAAAGAATCATGAGTTGTTTTTTATCACATTGAAGCATAAATTTGTGGTGTTCTCCTTTGAATGTTTTATTTAGTTGACTTGGTACATGTTTACACCATGTTTATGACTACAAATCAGTAACTTATAGCCTCTATGATCATTTATTTTTTGACTTGTAATACCACTTATGCTTTGATTAATAATGTTTTTGTCGCTATGCATGATTATGGCCAGTATTCTCTTTTTATTTGTCGCTCCCAATATTTGCTAGCCTCCGCTTGTACTGAGTATGAGCTCTACTCGTGCATCCAACTCCCAAAAACTAATGTATGCCAAATGTATCCACCATACCTATCTACATGTGGTATTTAACCACCACTCCCAAGTAAATTGCTCATGTGTTACATTTAAAACCTTCAAAATTATTCCTGTTTTGTGATCCAGTTTTAACTCATGAGGACGTGAATAGAGAATCTTTATCTCACTTGTTGATTGGATTTCACACCCTGAACTAGTGGCTTCATCCTCTTATCCAACTGCTAGAAGAGCTGGCAGCGGGGAGCCCAAACCCAAAATACAACAAATTCTCTTCACTATTTTTGCCCGTGATTTATCAGTCAAAGCGTAATTGTATAAATTAAAGAAAAGGAGGGATGACCTTCTACCCAGTTGCATCCTTCTATGGGAGCCTCTCTTGTGAAGTCTAGTTGGCTTATGACGTACTGTATTTTCTGTTTACCATTCATTGACATAGGCATACACACCTCTCTAAAAAAAATGTTTTCAATACCTCTGTTTAACAAAATAAAAAACTTTAACACATGACTGATCCCTGCTTCCCTTTGTGAAGGGCCATTTTTTTACTTTTATGTTGAGTCTCCATCTTCTAACTTTATGCACAGTTGAGAGAGCATAGTTGTCATTATGAGTTTAATGTGCATTTGTCCCAAAAGTATTATTGATTGATTCATACCTTGTTATTACTTGCTCTCAAATTATTTCTTCTAGTCATCCTCTTAAACTTTGAAGGTTTCCTATCATTTATGTTTTGCCCCACTCTTAAGGACAAGCAAAATATCACTTTGCTGTGTTTTCTTGATGCTAGAAACAAACGTATAACTTTCAATTGCATTATTACTCATGATCTTATATTTGTCTTACTTTTCATGATGCAAAATGATTGCTATGTTTCATTGTTAAAATTATGTCTATCATGCTTGTGTTTAAAGTAATATGATCTCAACTTACATATTATTTTACAATTATGATGATCAATTTTATGTTGGTAGCATGTCACCTCAAAAATTATTTGTTTTGTCGTTTACCTACTCGAGGACGAGTAGGAACTAAGCTTGGGGATGTTGATATGTCATAAACGTATAAAAAAATTGATGTTCCATGTTCTTTTCATGTTATTTGCTACATGTTTGCTATACACTTTATGCCATTTTTATCGATTTTCTGGGACTAACCTATTGACAAGATGCCGCAGAGCCAATTCTTCTTTTCTACTGTTTTTGGTTTCAGAAAAATTAATATTATCGGAATAGGGCGATTAAAAAACAAGGGGTCTTAGAAATCTGTCGCGCACACGGAGTCCAGAAGAGACTCGGAGGGGGCCACAGGGCCCCACAGCATAGGGCGGCGTGCCCCTGGTCGCGCCATGGGGTGGTGTGGGCCCCTGGCCGCCCACCGACGTTGCCCTTTCGCCTATTTATACCCCTCGGGAGGTTAACCCTAAAAAAATCCACCTTTTCCACGAAAAAGACCCAAAGCCGCCGTCATCGTCAACCCTAGTACGGGAGGGTTCTAGAGTTCTCCCCGGCACCCTGCTGGGAGGGGAAATCATCACCGGAGGGCTCTAAACCACCATGCCCTCCTCCGGAATGATGCGTGAGTAGTTCATCCTTGGACTACGGGTCCATAACAGTAGCTAGATGGTTGTTCTCTCCTCTTTATGCCTCATGTTTAGGTCTTGTGAGCTGCCCTACATGATTAAGATCATATTATTGTAATGCTATATGTTGTGTTTGCTGGGATCCGATGAATATTGAATGGTATGTCTCTTGAATATCAATCTATCATGTTAATTTCATGTGTACGTTATTTATGATCTTGCATGCTCTCTGTTATTAGTATATGCTAGTAACTCCAAGAGGGAGTATTTATGCTCGATAGTGGGTTCATGCTCTCTTTTACTCACGCAATTATCTGTTGCTTGCAACTTAATACCCAAGGATTGCTCTGATGACATTCTGAGGGTGGATTATTAGTCGTAAATGCAGTTGGATAACGGTCTATATATTTTGTTGTAATGCATGCATGAATCACATAGTAATTATCATGTCATGCATATGCACTACAGTGCATCCTTTATATCTGTCAATTGCCCAGTTGTAATTTGTTCACCACACATGTTATTTGTCTTCTATGGAGAGACTCCACTAGTGAACTGTGGACCCCGGTTCATTTTCCTCATATTGATAATACAACCACTACAATTACTGTTTTCACATTGCTACTATTGTTTTCCTACTGTTTTCCACACCATATATTTAACCTCTTC
Organism: Alopecurus myosuroides; assembly: GCA_028641055.1. Classification (NCBI taxonomy): domain Eukaryota; kingdom Viridiplantae; phylum Streptophyta; class Magnoliopsida; order Poales; family Poaceae; genus Alopecurus; species Alopecurus myosuroides. Next base: position 204,906,483 of record CM054057.1, on the reverse strand, counting down.
GTTTTCAGCAAAACCGGTGAGTTTGACAACATCACTGCTTCATTGGGGCAAAGTGAATTGATTGTGTTGAGCAGGTTCCACGTTGCTTATGAACCGGTAGTGCGCCCTACCACCTCAACTGCATCAACCTTCAGAAGTTACTTCTTTCTCCTACTGGTCGATTTAACCTTGGTTTCTTTTTAGGGAAACTTGTTGCTGCACTCTTCATAACTTCCTCTTGGGGTCTCCCAACGAACGTGTGTTCACACGCATCAAGGAACTCAAGAGGTATCGGGCAAGCCCTCCTATACTCGTCGCACCGCGACCGCGGGAGCCGCTGCGCCTGTACCTTGCGGCCACTCCTCATATAGTCAGCGCTGCTCTGGTAGCTGAAAGGCCAGCTCGCAAGAAAATAGCGGCCCTGCCCGACCTGGATCCCACGCCCGCTTCTCCCAAGAGGATCCCATTTCACGGCAAGGCCTCCATAAGGAGGATACCCTCATGCAACCCCAGGAGAGCCCCAATGTGTCAGGACAACTCACTGTCGGGACCCCTCGAGTCGCTCTCATCGAACACCCTATGTACTTCGTAGGCACCATGCTTCGAGATACCCGCGATAGGTACCCCGTGCAGCAAAAGCTCCTGCACGCGCTCCTTATAGCTTCGAGGAAGCTTCACCACTACTTCAAGGGACACCCCATCACCGTGGTGTCCGCCTTCCCTCTGGAACGGATCCTTCAAAATTCCAACGCGACGAGGTGTGTCCCTGAGTGGGCGGTTGAGCTCCAACATTTTGAGCTCCAGTTCCTCACAACCAAGACATTCAAGGGAGGAATCCTGGCGGAGTTCAACGCTGAGTGGACCAATCCACTGCCAGAAGAAGACTCCGAGGAGGAGACAATCGTCCCCGGCAAGCTGGCTCCCGGAGAATGGACCATGCACTTCGATGATGCTTTCTCCTCCAAGGGCTCGGGGGCTAGTGTTGTGCTCACGCCGCCAACCGGAGACAAGGTCTACTACACAATTCATCTCCATTTTGTCCACAAGGCCAAAGTCTCCAACAATATCGCCGTGTACGAGGGCCTCCTCGCCGGCATCAGGGAAGCCATAGCCCTAGGCATCAAGCGCCTCGTCATCAAAGGAGACTGAAAGATCGAGAGGTTAACTAGAGGGGGGGGGGGTGAATAGGTTAACTACAAATTTTAGCTTCTTTTTCGAGTTAACAAGATAGTGCTCAATTATAGATTGTCTAGATTATGCAACTAGATTAACAATCCTATATGTTGAGCAAGTACAACTAGCACAAGGTGAATATATGACTAAGCTAGTAGCAACAAGTAAAGATAAGTTGAGGAATAACCAAACACAATGACGCAGAGATTTATCACGAAGTTCACTTCCCAATGGAAGCTAATCTTCGTTGGAGCGGTGCGGTGCCACCAAAGTGGAACACAGAGTACCCCTCAAATGGCACACCGTATCTCCTTCGAGTCCTTCCACCGATATGGAGAGGCTCGGATCACTATGTTGCCGTTGAGGTTGACAACTAGAACCTTTACAAGGATGAGGAACACTCCACAACTTTGGAGGGTCCTCACCAAATCCCCAGAGCCACCAAGACACCGGGAAGCAAGATCCACGAGCACAAGAGCCTCGGGGACAACAACAAGGCTCCAAACTCCAATGAGATAGAAGCAAAAAGGTTCTTGGCTTCAATGAACCAAGAACAACAAGATCCCTAGGGCATGAGTGGGTTGATGACGAATCGGCTTGGTGAAGTTGTAGATCTAGATCTTCTCCTCCAAATCCCAAGAGATCAATGGCTTTGGTTGGGTATTTGGGGAGAACCTTGAGCTTGGAGGTGGTCAACAATGGTGGAGAGAGAATGCTTATTTGACACCTCCAGAAGGTAGGAGACAAGTCCTATTTATAGTGGGAGGAAGGAAGTGGTCGTTGGGGGTATCTTGGTGCTGTGCAGAGTGGCCGGCTGGGAGGCCGGCCTGCGTGCAGGGAGCCCGGCCTGTGTGTAGAGAGCCCGACATGGACTGGCCGCCAGGCCGGCCACCTAACCCCCCCCCCGGCCTGAGGCCCGGCCAGGCCGTTTTTCTTCCTTTGTTCTTCTATTCGATTTCTTCTTCCTAATTCTTATTTCTTTGACCATTTTCTTCAACAAACAAGTGTTTTGACTTGTTTTTCTTTCTCCATTTTTGTGCTCTCATAGCTTTGTATATTTTTCATTTTCTCCCTAGAACACTTAAGCACAATGGTCAAATACTTCCAAGTGTTGTAATCAAACATCAAAAACTAGGATTAGGAAACATGTCCTTTCAATCTCCCCCTTTTTGATGTTTGATGACAACATATGGATCTAGAAAATAAATTGATTGAAGCATTTGTGAGGGTGTAAGAATATATAGAAGCTCCCCCTATGTGTGTGCCCATAATCATAAATTGTGTTATCATATTGAGGGTACACATATTTGGGGCTATTTAAATATCCCTACATGTTATATTTCAATTATAATCTCTAGAGCTATATATGTTTCCAACATTACTTTATGATAGAGAATTAAACATCTTTAGCTCTAGGAATTTATCTACTCAATCCATTGACGTTTTATCATCACAATAGGGTAGGATATGTATCCATAGCAATAAATTATGTATGAAGGGATATGTTATCAACTCACCATACTTCTCACCAAGGAACGAATATAGCTAGGATAACTATAATATGGATATTTCGAGAATGACATAGTCTTCAACATACAATAGATATCCCGAAAACATAGTCTTCAACATACAATGGATAATCCGAGAACGACATAGTCTTACGATAACATATAGAAATAACAACCATAAACCAAATAAGAAGTTCAACTATAAGAAGGAAAATGGCAAATGGATGCATGCCATGCAAATGCAAAGATCACTAAGATAATTCTCCCCCTTGGCATCAAGCACCAAAAAGGGAGAACTCAAGCCTTGAAATCCTCGTCATCTTGATCATCGTTGTCCTCGTCCTCATCATCATCATCATGGGGTGGTGGTGGAGGCTGACTCGAGCTTGCCTGAGAGGTATTGGCTTCCCAAAAATGTCCACGAGAGGTGGCATCATTGCCAAGCCAGTAAGTATGCTTGGAATGCCATTTGTGCACATCAAGTTCTTCCTCTGAACTCACAGGACCCGGAGGGAGATGCAAATGCTCCATGATCTTACGCTGGTGACGACGGTAGGCCTTGCCCTTCTGATACTCCAGGAATTCCTTGTGCTATTTATCCACAAAGAAGCAGTTCATCTTTTGGAGCGCCCGTTTGATGCTAAACTTCTTCAGACCCCTGAGAGCATGATCTAGAGAAGCAGCTGGGGAACCATCAGTAGACACATCAGCCTGAGGAGGGGCAGTAGCTCGTGAGGAGCGTGGAGGAGGAGCAGCAGAAGTGTCCTGGGAGGCGCTGAGAAGGGGCTTCATAGTGGGAACAACCATGGCATAGTTGTTGATGAGCTGAGCCAAAACCTTGGTGTTGATGAGAGTCTGAAGATAGGATCCATAGATGGGGACCTTCTTGTAACGACCGTGAGCTTCAACTCATTCCACATGTAATCCAGAACGTCGAGTTGCTTGTTGTTCTTCTTGGCAGCCACAATATGATAGAGAAGGTTGATCATCTACCCTCGAGCCATACCATTTTCCCCAAACTTGCAGTGAATGGTGTTCCGAAGAATGGTGTGAGTCACATACCAAAAATATGAGAAGAAAGCAACCTTGGGGATTTGTAGAGAGCCAGCACCAGGGGGTAGCAGTGTCTAAGTCCTTCTTTGGCCTTCATGAGCCTCCGTGCATCACCATGAATCCGGACATAGGAGTAAAGGAAATGAGGTGCCTCCACAATACCAAACAGAGCACCAAACTCGGCCAGGGTGGCATGACACGGAGTACCTCCGCTCATCCAAGTCATGGCACGTCCACCCTTGGTGGAGAAGTGAACAGTGGCAAAGAATTCCCGAAGCAGAGCTGGAGAAAACTGAATAGAGCATTCCATAAGCTTGTTGATCTGATGAAAGTTCATGAGTTCCATTACCTCTGGCCAAACTGTTCTAGCTGCATCAATGTCAAAATAATGCACATGCACATGATCATTCTTCAGAGTGGAGACCACAAACTCATGAACTTGCTGATGCATCTTGCAATAAAACCGATTGTCGCGGCAGGTGCGCTGAGGGAAAGCATATGGGTTGAAGTTCATGCGGTGCTCTTCCCAGTCAGTTGTGTTGAGACTCCCCCAGTTATCATGGACTGGCTCGGCTTTATTGACAGGAGGAGGTCCCCCCTATGACAGGAGGGAGTAGAGCCACAAGCCTACTTAGCATTGCTCTTCATCCGCTTGCGAGCATAGGCCACGGTTCCTTGTTTGTGAATAAATGAAAATGCAAGTGCATATGCAAGATGAGTGTACATGGTCATATGGAAAACATTGTTGGTTTTGTTGTTATTGATTGATAGATTAATTTGAAGTGGATGAAGTAAAGTGAGAGTTCGAGCAAGAAAATACATAATGGGCAAACAAATTTCTTAGGGTTGGTTTGTTTTATGGCATAGTGGTATTTTAAACGGAGTGAAGCATTGAGTACGAAGCAAATATGTTATGGCCATGTGGTGTAAGCAAGAGACTAGATTAATTTCACATGGCATAGGGGTGAGGTAGCACTAGTGGCATCCTTTTAATAGGATCCCTAAGCATGGCATCACTTAGGCAAGAGATCCCTAAACATGATGGAGGTAATAGACACTAGTGGCATCATAATAATAAAAGTCCCTAAGCCATAACCCTAAACAAGTAGTCTCTAATTACTAACATATCATTACTCAAATAAACATGCTTAAGCAATATCCCAAAAAGATTTAGCCATAGTACATGGGAACCCTAAGCAATAGGAGACTAGAATGAGGCAAAGAGCAAGCATAAAAAAAATTAGCCATAGTACCCGGATTGGAAGCCATGGTGACTTTCTTCAAGGATGGGATGGTTCTCCTCTAGCTCCCCACCAATGAGGATTCCGTTTGGAGGATTAGGGGAGAGAGATGCTAGTCTAGCAGATCTGAGGAGTAGGGAGGATGTGATGGAGTCTAGCGGGAGGGGGGGGTGGGAGGGGGAGAGCTTGGGGAATGGCTCCCATGGTGTGTTTTCGGGTAGGGGGAGAGGAGAGGAAGATGGAATCTGTAACTACCCCCATGCTAGGTTAAGTGAAGCGCAGGGCAGCCGGCCTGGTTGGGCACCCACCCGAGCCGGTCGACCTCGACCCCGGCCTAGGACGGGCACCCAACAAAGGCTAGGCTGGGCACCCAGCAGACGCCACCGGCCTCGACCCCGTCCTAGGCAGGGCACCCAACAGACGACGCCGACCCCTAGGCTGGATTTTCTGGAAAAAATTCTAAAAAAAAAACTTCCCCTCCCCTTTTTATTTTGAATGTGTTGGTTTGTTCTCTTTTTTATTAAAACAAATTTAGGCACACGACTAGTTCTAACAACATAGATACAAGAATTTGTTCCAATTTTTTTTAATCAAGTTGTTTGACCATGTACATAATGCAATATTGATGTATGAGGCATGATGTTGTGCACATGGAGCAAAGTGTTAGTATGATGATTTCCTCACACATCCAATGTAGGAAAGAATAAAACCATAAACGTTACAAAGAGCAACATTGGATGTGTTATGGAATAGAACGAATATGCATATGAGTTGCACACCAAATGTCTTGTCAATATGAACAACCAAGCAAAACTCGAATCTTTCATTTGGGCGGTGATGAAGGGATGAATCCTGGACCTATCGGGTGAGCCTACCCGGTCCAAGGCCCAAGACCCAAGCCCGAAGGGAGATGCCATGGACAGTTCTAGAAGGCCCAACCAAGGCCCACCCGCAAAGCCTTGCGGGTCAAGAAAGGAAACTTGTAACCGACTTTAGGTTAGGGTTTGTAACCCCCCCGGGTACGGTTTGAGACCTAGCCACCTATATAAGGCCAGGAGAACCATCAGGAGGAGGACCAAGCAATGCCGCACCACCAAAGCCTTCGGATTGAGATCTTACTCTCGACTCGAGCACCCCCACTGTAACCGATCTATTGCTAATACAGATCGACAGAAGTAGGAGTAAGGGTTTTACCTCTACGAGGGCCCCGAACCTAGGTAAATCTCGCCCCCTGTTAGCCGACGATTGTCACCAGCGTCCTACATGTTCTCCTAATCAAAACCCTATCGGTTCATCCGAGGGACTTGTTGAGATGCATATTCGACAGGCGGTGGCCTTAGCCACCATTTTTGAGTATACTCGATATGACACCGCGAAGATATATCTTGGGTGCATTGTTGAAACTTATCATTGAAGCACATTATATCATTTAAAATGACCATTATGCATGATTTTTTTGTTTATGCATTATAGGAGTAGTGTCGACTCATTGATTGAGCTACACTCCCCCTATGTCTATGCGTAGATCTAAAAGTCAAATAAGAGTCTAGTAGAGGTGTGTATGCAAGATTTTCAATCAACTAAAGTTGCTTGCACATATGATATTGAGCTCACTCCTCAATTTCTTGAATCTCTTCTCATCTAGAGGTTTTGTAAGGATGTCAGCAAGTTGATCTTTGGTGTTGACATAGGAAAGTGAGATATCTCCATTGGCCACATGATCCCGAATGAAGTGATACTGAATCTCAATATGCTTGGTCTTGCCATGAAGAACCGGATTGTGAACAATCTTTATAGCACTCTCATTGTCACATAAAAGAGGCATTGTCTTAATCTCAATTCCAAAATCCTTAAGACATTACCTCATCCATAAGAGTTGATAGCAACAACTAGCAGAGGAAATATACTCCGCTTCCGTGGAGGAGGTGGCAATGCAATTTTTCTTCTTGGAAGACCAACACACGAGCGACCTACCAAGGAATTGGCCAGCACCCGAGGTTGATTTTCTATCCACCTTGTCACCTCCCCAATCCGCATCCGAATATACCACAAGATCAAAAGTTGTGTTTGATGGATACCAAAGACCATAGGTAGGAGTGTCAACCAAATATCTAAGAATCCTTTTGACTGCAATCATATGGCTTTCCTTGGGGTTAGATTGAAATATTGCACACAAACCCACATTAAACATAATATCCGGTCTAGATGCACAAAGATAAAGCAAAGAACCAATTAGAACGATAAATTTTTGGATCAACCGGTATACCTTCGTGATCCATAGTAAGATTCACGGTTGTTGACATTGGATAAGCTAGTGGCTTGGCATTGTTCATATCAAACTTCTTGAGCATGTCTTGAATATATTTTGCTTGACAAATAAAAGTCCCTTCATAATATTGTTTGATCTCAAAACCAATAGAGAACTTCAATTCTCCCATCATAGACATCTCAAACTCACTTGTCATTAGTTTGGCAAATTGGTCTACAAAACTCACATCAGAAGATCCAAATATAATATCATCAACATATACTTGACATACAAAGAAATGTCCATCTACACTTTTGGTAAAGAGTGTGGGGTCAATTACCCCAAGTACGAAACCACGATCCACTAGGAACTCCTTTAAATGATCATACCAAGCACATGGGGCTTGTTTGAGGCCATAGAACGCCTTATGGAGGTAGTAGACATGGTTAGGATACTTGGGATCCTCGAACCCCGGGGGTTGTTTAACATATACCAATTCATTTAGAGGACCATTTATAAAAGCACTTTTAACATCCATTTGATGCAAGATAAAATTATGGCTAGTGGAAAATGCAAGTAATATACGAATGGATTCAAGTCTAGCTACGGGAGTGAAAGTTTCACTGTAGACAATTCCTTTGACTTGAGAGTAGCCTTGAGCAACCAATCAAGCCTTGTTGCGAATCACTTGCCCATGAGAATCTTGCTTGTTCTTGAACACCCATTTTGTTCCAATGATATTGTGATCCTTGGGTATTTCCACTAGTGACCATACTTTGTTTCTCTCAAAGTTATGGAGCTCTTCATGCATGGCTTGAACCCAATCTTCATCTTCAAGAGCATCATACACCTTGATAGGTTCAACATGAGAGACATATTAGTGAATACCACAAAACTTGAGGACTTGTCCACGAGTGGAGACACTTCTTCCCAAGCCACAAATAATATTCTTTTGATAATGTGACTTTTGTTGCAATCTTGAGGTTTGACGAGACATGATACAAACTAGTGCATCATCGACATTCTCATTTGGAGGGATATCCTCATCATTTCCTTCATCAAGACCATGATCCATCCGGAGTGGAGTTCTTGGTGAAGAGTCACCACAATCATTTCCACCATTATCATTGGGTGGATCTTGATCACTTTCTTGATGATTGGTATCCACTTTAAGGTCTTGTTCTTGTTCTTGGTCTACCATTTGATTGGTGGTTGATGTAGAGGGCTCCACTTGCGTGGAGCTAGTCCCATCCACATTTGCCACAAGGTGTCCCTCAATGGGTATAAGTGGACCTATACCCATTCTTCCTATGGCTATGGAGAAAGGTTCATCACCTACATCATCACAATCAATTTGCTCCACTTGGAACCCATTATCCTCATGAAACTCCATATTCATAGTTTCTTCAACACACGCGGTGGATATGTTGTAGACTCTATAAGTGTGAGAGTTCGTGGCATAACCAACAAATATACCTTAAAAAGTTCTAGGATCAAACTTAGAAAATATATTTCCTTTAATGTAAACTTGACATTTTCACCCAAAAACTCAAAGATACTTGAGGTTGGGTTTGCTACCGGTTAGGAGTTCATATGGAGTCAAACCAATCATCGGACGTAGGAAGAGTCGGTTAGATAGATGACAAGCGGTGTTGATGGCTTCGGCCCAAAAGTTATATGGAGATTTGAACTCGGCCATCATGGTTCTTGCCATATCAATGAGTGTGCGATTCTTCCTCTCCGCTACACCATTTTGTTGAGGGGTGTATGCAACATAATATTGATGTCTTATCCCCTCTTCACTCAAGAATTCATCCTTGGTGTAGTTCTTGAACTCGGGCCCATTGTCACTCCTAATAGACAAGATCTTGGTATCATATTGGCGTTGCGCTTCTGTGGCCCAAGATATGAACCTTTCTTTAGTCTCACTCTTCTTCTTGATATAGAATACCCGAGTGTATCTTGTATAGTCATCAACAATTACCAAACAATACTTTTTGCCCCAAGACTATCATATGTGGGTGGCCCAAATAAGTCCAAGTGAATATGCTCAAAGGGCCTTGTTCTGGAGATGATTGATGTCTTGGGATGATTCTTCTCATGCATCTTTCCGGCAATACAAGAGCTACAAGGGCGATCTTTGAAAAAAAAATCACACTTGTTAGTCCTACCACATGCTCACCCTTCACAAGAGTTTGTAGATTTCTCATACCAATGTGGCCCAAGCGGCAATGCCAAAGCCACCCCACGCCGGATTTAGCCATTAGACAAGTAGCGATATGTGTAGTTTCTTTCGAGAAATCCACTATATACATACCGTTTTCCACAAATCCAACAAAGGCTACTTTAAGAGAAATAGTGTGAAGAACAAGCACGTGATTATGCCCAAATACACATGTAAAATTGCATTCACAAAGTTGTAAGACGGAAAGAAGATTATAGCCAAGGGACTCAACAAGAAGGACTTTCTCAATGGATGAATTCGGAGAAATGACCACCTTTCCATGTCCCAATACCATAAGTTGTGAGCGATCACCAATAGTTACATGAGAAAATTTGAGAAGTTGGAGTTTTAAGTCATCTAACACTTCCTTACTTCCGGTCATGTGTGCGGAACACCCACTATCAATCATCCATGATGTTCCACCGGAAATACAACCCTACAATGAATCGACTTCTTGTCTTAGGTACCCATTTTTGGATGGGTCCTTTCTTGTTAGTCACAAGGGTATTAGGAACCCAAATAGCATGCTTGTAATCATCACCATATGAGGTCCCAACATATTTTGCATAAACATGACCATTAATAGATTTAAGAAGCACATAAGATGGGTTATACTTTCCCACAAATTCGTTGTGAGTAGTAGTGTTCCTAGGAACAATAATCTTAGCAATCATATCAAACTCATCTTAGTCATTATCCAACTCCCCCTCCTTCACAAAAACAATAGGGTTAGTGGAGGGAGTTGACTTCTTCTTGTAGGCCACATTGGAGGTGGAACCAAAACCAAGGCCTTCCTTGCCAATAACTCTCTTTTGATTACTCAAAATATCATTGAGATTCTTTTTCCCTTGGATGCATGTGGCAAGACCTTTGTTGAGTTGTGCCTTCAACCTATTGTTCTCCTTAATGAGAGTTTCCTTGACACACAAAGGGTTAGTAATACAAGAGTGTTCATCTATATTTTTTTTAACCCTTTTACGGTCTTGAGCTCATTAGAAATTGTTCGATAATCAATTTCAAGCTTATAAAAATCCTTAACGAGTTCATTGTAACCTTGGTTAGCTGCATCATTTAAGGCCATGAATTTTGTTACCTTAGCAAATGCATGCTCACAATAAAGTTTTACTTTAGCTATGTCAATTGCAAAGGTTCCTCTATGCTTTCTCTAAAACAATGTGATTCATCTAGAGCTTTCTCAAGCTCCTCAATTTTACTAGCATCATAACGAGCAAACTTTTCAAGTAATGTTAATCTATCCTCATGTTCATCAATGAGGCCATGTGCCTCACTTAATTTATCCGTGAGAGAGACAAAGATAGATTTAGTTTCTCCTTCTAGTTTCTCCACACAGTTTGTCAAGGGATCTTCTTTGACACAATTTAATAGTGAAGGAGTAGAAGAGTTTGCAAGTTTGAGTGTAGGAGTCACCTTTGGGGATATACCCTTGGCCATGAAGCACTTGTAACTTGAGGGACACTTGTTGTCATTACGGTTGGAGAAGAGAGAGATTAAGTTGGGAGGTACGACACCCCTAGCCATGGCCGCCGTACCAACTTGTTCATCATCACCATCACTCTCTTCACCACCGGACATGTACTCAACTTCTTTTGCAATCAATGCCCTAGGAGGGCCTCTCTTGATGAAGTTCTTGGACTTGGGAATTAAAGTGGACTTATTGACAAGTCTTCCACCATTTTCAATTCTACTCTTGAAGGGGCACTCGGCAACAAAGTGCTCGGAATCTCCACAATTGAAGCAAGTTCTTCCCTTCTTCATGCTTGAGACTTACTTTCCCTTATTCGTGGTGGCATTTGATCTAAAGTCTCCCTTATTCTACCACTTGTGTTGAGCAAGAGCCAAGCATTATTCATGTGATGTCCTCATCTCTTTCTCGGAGACCTCATGAGTAGATCCACCATCATCACTTGAGTCATTTTCTTCATGGGGAATGGCCTTGGCCTTCAAGGCAAGAGAGGGTCTCTTTACTCCATTTACACGGGCCATGACATCATCGGAGGTTTGCTTCATGACTTTTAGAGTGAGGAAGAGACCCAAAACATCATTGGGGGATAGATCCAAGTAATCGGCCCTTGATTGCACATTCATCACCATGTTTTCATTGTATGGAATCAAGGAGAGTAGGAATTTCTCCTTGACCCAATTCTCCGTACAATCCTTGAACCCACAATCTCTCATGCCATTTACGAGAGCCTTGAGTCTTCTAAACATGTCTTCAATGTTCTCTCCATCATTCAAATGAAAGTGTTCAACTTGTCTTTGGATGATTGACATCGTTGAAGGTTGATGTTACCGTCAAACATATCAACAAGGCAATCATAAGCTTTCTTCACACTTGTGAAGGACCGGATGTGCTCAACTCCTTCCTTTTCCATTGCCTTATCCAACATGTGCAAGGCATGACCGTTGAGTTGCTCATCTATGATGTCACTTGAGCTTAAGTTCAAGGGATCCTTTGGCTCATACCCTTTTTCAACAATTCTCCATACTTGCATTGAAGATCTGCACATGTAAGACTTCATGGAAGCTTTCCAGTTAGTAAAACGGTGCCTATCCACCATAGGAGGTGCACCAAGATGATTAACATGTGGATGTTGAACATTAGGAACATTGTTATAAGCAAAGCCAAAGGAGTTTTCACTACTACCATTTGCATGTGCCGATGTTGCGGTTCCTTCCTTAGGTGGAATGGGGATTCCATTTTCATCTAAGGCAACATTCTATCTAGATTTATTAAATGTAGATGTCAAGTCTTTTATTAGTCCCTCCATCTTTTTCTCGGAGCTATCAATCATTGCTTGGATTAACTTTTGAATCCCCTCCATGGTGACGGGATCATTAGCCATCCTTTCCTCCTCTTTAGGCGGTAAAGCCCTTTATAAAAAGACGAGGCTCTGATACCAATGAAAGATCGAGAGGTTAACTAGAGGGGGGTGAATAGGTTAACTACAAATTTTAGCTTCTTTTTCGAGTTAACAAGATAGTGCTCAAATATAGATTGTCTAGATTATGCAACTAGATGAACAATCCTATATGTTGAGAAAGTACAACTAGCACAAGGTGAATATATGCCTAATATAGTAGCAACAAGTAAAGGTAAGTTGAGGAATAATCGAACACAATGACGCGGAGATTTTTCCCGAAGTTCACTTCCCAATGGAAGCTAATCTCCGTTGGAGCGGTGCCACCAAAGTGGAACACTGAGTATCCCTCAAATGGCACACTTTATCTCCTTCAAGTCCTTCTACCGATATGGAGAGGCTCGGATCACTATGTTGCTGTTGAGGTTGACAACTAGAACCTTTACAAGGATAAGGCACACTCCACAACTTTGGAGGGTCCTCACCAAATCCCCGGAGCCACCAAGACACCGAGAAGCAAGATCCACGAGCGCAAGAGCCTCGAGGACAACAACAAGGCTCAAAACTCCAATGAGCTAGAAGCAACAAGGTTCTTGGCTCCAATGAACCAAGAACAACAAGATCCCTAGGGGATGAGCGGGTTGATGACGAACCGGCTTGGTGAAGTTGTAGATCTAGATCTTCTCCTCCAAATCCCAAGAGATCAATGGCTTTGGTTGGGTATTTGGGGAGAACCTTGAGCTTGGAGGTGGTCAACGATGGTGGAGAGAGAATGCTTATTTGACACCTCCAAAAGATAGGAGACAAGTCCTATTTATAGTGAGAGGAAAGAACTGGCCGTTGGGGGTATCTTGGTGTTGTGCAGAGTGGCCGTCCTGGAGCCCGGCCTGTGCGTAGAGAGCTCGGCCTGGCCGGCTGCTAGGCCGGCCAGCACACCGAACAACCCGGCCTGGAGCCTGGCCTCGAGCCCAACCTAGGCCAGCTAGGCAGCGCCCGGCCTGCGCAGGGTAGAGCCCGGCCTGGGCTGGCCACCAGGCCGGCCACCTAACTGAGCCCCCGGGAGGCAATAATAAAGTGGTTATTATCTTATTCCTTGTTTATGATAAATGTTTATTTCTCATGCTAGAATTGTATTAACCAGAAACGTTGATACATGTGTGTTTAATAAACAAACAATGGTTCCTAGTAAAGCCTCTCTTTTAACTAGGTCGTTGATTAATAGATGATCAAGGTTTCCTGATCATGAACATTGGATGTTGTTAATAACGGGGTCATGTCATTAGAAGTATGATGTGATGAACATAGACCCAATATCAAGATAACAATACGATCAAGTCATTTAATTTATATTGTTATATCTTGTGTACGAAGTAACTTATTCCTTAGACCATGAGATCATGCCAATCACTGGTGCCGGAAGGGTGTTTTGATGTCATCAAACGTCACACCGTAAAGGGTGACTATAAAGGCGCCGTTAGGTATTCGGAAAGTATTAGTTGAGGATCATGGATCAAGAGTGGGATTTGTCCATCCAAAATGACGGAAACGAGAAAAGAGTACTTGTCGGTAACAAGATCAAAACAAGGTATGGGTGATAGTGATGATCGGATCTCGGACAAGTAAAATATCGCGAGACAAAGGAATAGTCACGACGTTGATGGTTCACACGATCACGACATTCATCGTTGAATACATAGGAGTCATCACGGATCTCCAGATCCCGCCGTTCATTATTGATCGGAGAGGAGTCTCAATCATGTCTATGTTATTCGCGAACCGTAGGGTGACACACTTAAGGTTCGATGACACATTTGAGAGGATATGGAATATCGGAGAAAAGTTTGGACAACACCGGAATTGTTTCGGGGAATATTGAAATAGTCATCGGAATTGTTTCGGGGAATATTGGAATAGTTCAAGGTGGTATAAGTTAATGTTTGATTAACAAATAGTTCAAGAGGGTAAGTGTTAATGTTTGTTGATAGAGGATTAACAAATATTAAAATAAAGAAATAAAATTATTTTATTTATTTATTAAGAAAACCCTTGGAATTTTGAGTGGGAATTGATGGGAGAATGAGTGGGTTGAGTGGAGACTCGACCCACATGACGAGGGGAGAGGTGGAGGCACCAAAATTTTGTGGCTTCCACCCCTCCTATAAATAGAGGGCATGAGATCCCTCTCCCTCACACACTTGGTGTCATCTCCATCTCCATCCTCCCGCTGATCCACCTCATGTTCATGCGCTTGGCGAAGCCCTGAACGAAGTTTTCTCCACCACACCATGCCATCGTGCTGCTGGTTTCCGAGGGATCCTCTACTTCCGCAGCCCCGCTGGATCGAGGAAACGGAGGTCGTCATCAACCGTACGTGTGACCGATCACGGAGGCACCGCCGGATTGCGGTGCACATCTTCTCGCTCTCGGGATTGGTGTGAGTACGACTATGCCAACAATGATATTTGATCTTGTAATGTTTTGTGTCTTCGAGGGTATGTTCTTCTTAAGACTCTCTCTATGCACGTTGCTTTCATCTACTAGATTAGATCTTGGCCTTTCGGGTGTCTCTCGCGTAGGAATTTTTTTGTTTTCTATGCAACGACCCCTTCAGTGGTATCAGAGCCGGATCTATGCGTAGATGTTTTGTACGGGTAGAACACATAGGTGTATGTGGGAGTTGATGATTATGTTATTGCCTCCTTGAGTATTTTATGATCTTAGTGGCATAGTTGGATGAAGCTGCCCTAGACTAAGTTTACGTGTACTATGTACGCGAGAATTGTCTCACTTGTGGCTGAGGGGGTGTCCGTTTCTCCAACTATAGTTAAGATCTAATCTACGAAGGGTTGTTAAAAATGTGTTTATCAACGTTGTGGTTGATGTTCGTAGGTATGAACGGTTCTATCCTCGAAAGCCCTAAGCCACGTAAAATATGCAAAAATTATTTAGAGGCATCTAACTAGTTTTTGCTGGGCATGTGATGTGATATGATCAATATTACAAATTTGATTATGAGATGATCTCTTTTGTAAATTATTGATATACCGGAAGGTATCCATATGGTTGTCTTATTATTGATGGACAATCAATACGGGGTGCCATGGAACTTGGTACCACACCGGTGGAATGATGGAGATCATACCATGATGCATATGATGGAGATCAAGTGCAAGAAGGACCATATCATATCACGTTATCCTTACATGTGATGTTAATCTTTTTTATGCATCCTATTTTTCTTAGATAGAGACGGTAGCATTATGAGATGATCCCTCTCACTTAATATAAAGATAATAATGTGTTCTTCCTTAAGTATGCACCGTTAAGAAAGTTCGTTGTTTCGAGACACCACGTGATGATCGGGTGTGATAGACTCAACGTTTGCATACAACGGGTGTTTTCAAGCCTAGCATGTACAGACATGGCCTTGAAACACATGGAATACTACGGTTCTACTTGGTGAGCCTAGCATGTATAGACATGGCCTCATAACACGTAACCGAAAGGTAAAGCATGAGTCATATGGATGATATGATGAACATGTCGATGTTCGCCTTTGAAGCTACATCATCTCACGTGATGATCGGTTTTGTAGTGAATTTGGTTCGTGTAATCACTAAAGACGACTAAGATGGATGTTGTTTTTGAGTGGGAGTTCATGGTATAATTTTGAATTAACTTGAACTTATTTATCATGAACAATCAATCAAAGTGAATTTGCACAAATTGTAGTATTCATTGGCATCCACATAACTACCTTACACTTAGATTGTTAATTGAGATATGACTGTTGTGATCTTGTAGAAATCATTTAAGATTGGTACCGTATTAGTGAAATTTAAAATTGAGTCCTATTGTAGATTTTCGGTATTTCCTACCTAGCTCCATATGATTAATGATTGATTGATCTAGAGAGCAAATAATTCCTACTTAGAATCCAGAGTCATGGTTGCTTCCGTATTACTTTATCTTCAAAAGAATGTTTTGTTGATCAAGGTGATTTAGGAACTGAAAAGAGTTGTTTTCAGAAACAATCAAGTGAAAGATCTATTGATATCTAGAAACTTATTTGTAGCAACATGACTGAGTATAATTTAGCATGACAATGTATGCTTATATTATTTGAATATATGCAATCATTGAAGACGCTAGGCGTTTGAATATTCCAAGAAGTTGGGCGCTAAAATTATCCTCTAAATTCTTTCCTTCGAGCTATAGTAGCTTAATCATAAAATTGTTATGATGGGATGGATTACAAGTATGGGTAAAGTCGTTTACCTTACTTGGAGATTGCTAAGAGTGGAATCTAGAAGAATACTATTAATATGGTGATATTAGTAGAACAATCAAACTCAAAGTATGACTCAATGGGTGATAGTATATGACTAACACGCCAAAGAAAATGAGCTAGTACGACTAGCATTGTTTGATGTTGAATGATTCTACTGTAAAGGAAAGGGAATATTGAAAATAGAATTACAAAAGATATATGGCAGAAAAAGAAGATAACTGGAAAAGTCCAGCTCAGGAGTATATGCTAAATATAGAAGTTATAGATGTATTACTAGTTAACAAAGTATTTTTGGGTATTTTGATACCACATTGGTTGGTATGGGTTGTCATACAGAGCAACGCAATGCAAGAAATACAAGGGCCTAAAAGAAACTAGTATATAGATGTGGAATCAATTATGACAAGAACAGAAATAAAGTGTTATTGTGTTCATTGTCGTATCGAACCAAACATTCAAGATTTATTTTAACAACTTAATAAGTTGTTATTTTGTTCTGGTCTTTTGTGAGAACAAATGAGATTGTTCGAACTATGACCATATTCCATAATTGATGGATATTTTGATATAAATCATGTTGGTAAAGTAAACATCTATAAGACTAAATGCTAAACGTTGTAAGACGTAAAAGAGTTTCATTTAAACTATGACACCACCATTTTAGTTCATATCGGAAAGGAAAACATGAAGGAACTCCATATTGATGGACTTTCGAAGTCATTTTGTTTTGAATAAATTGACGCTGGTGAGACCTCTTCCAAAAGATGACTAGAATTTCGTTCATAGGGCAAAGTAGAATGGATGACTAATTGAATGGGGATTGTACATGTTTATGTATATAGTCCATTATGTATAGTCATGTGTGGTGTATTAATTTTTCCTTCATAAAATTCCGTCGATGATTTGAGTAGATATATGAGCATATCTATTTAAAGAGAATGGAGTTTGACATTTTTTTGAATTGGTTCAAATTATTGTTAGTATGAAGTAAAAATCATTGTAACAAGATAATCAAGTATTTTTGATTGGATCATGAAGGATAAAGTTTGAGTTACAAGTTTAGAAAAACATCCGAGGAGTTGCAAAATTGTTCTACAACTTATACTTCTCAAATACCCCACATTAGTTTGGAGTATTCAAGAAACAAAATCAAACCTTGTTGGACATGGTAAGAGTAATAAAATTGCGATTATAATTTTTTAGTTTATACATTAAGGATAACCGCTTTTACACTGAAAAGAGCACCATCATGATCCGTTGAAATTGACAACATATAAGATATGGTTTGGGTAGTGACCCGAATTGTCATTTTCTTAAGTTTTGGTATGCATAGCATTTGTAAAATGTTTACAACCAAAATGGGATAAATATATGTTTATAAGGTTATCCTAAAGAGTACATTGGGTATTTCTCCTATAACCGACCAAAGACAAATGTTGTTTGTTAGAAAGGGTTGATTTCTCGAGAAAGTAGTTCTTGCAAAACAAGTGAGTGAGAGGACAGTACAAACTCAACGAGATTAGAGAATCTTCGTTACCATGTCAAGAGTAGCGTAACACTGGAAGTTGTTCCGGGGTTTCCTATTTTGACAAAGTAGAAGACATTACATGTGTTGTAGATACTTTGAATGAGTTTGCGAACTGAACCACAAAAGTCCTAAAAACTTTGTACTTAGACCAACTTATGGTTTAAGAGTAAAGTGTTGTTTTGACAACAGAAGGACCTGGACCTTATAAATGAAGCAAATGATGGGCACTGACTTCGTAAAATTGACTATGAGTCACTATATCCGCCATAGTATCCTTGTATGAATATCAAGTATGTGACTTGGTAGTCCTTTCGATAGGCATGATGCCTAACGATAGCAAAAGGGTTTATATAGCGACATAGACATGGATTTTTACATCCTTTGAAAGTTGTACTTATCAAAAATATGTTTTAGACGAAGTTCAAAGAGTTGACTACTACAAGATTTTGATCTTCCATAGTGATGCTTTAGTCTTTGCGGATAGTTCTAGCAAAAGTTACATATTATGATATGGCAGTTGAATAACAAAACCAAATCTCCTCTCGAGGAAGTTTGATCGAGGATGTGTACTTGACACACTCTGAGAGTTTTATAAAATTCAAAAGGTTGCTAGAAAGGTATGCACACTTCAATGGTTAAAGAGAGCATAACGAAGTTGAAATCTTTACCTTAATGAAGTTATCAAAAGAGTTTGATTCCATCATGAACGATAAAGATGCTTGTAGAGTTACAAGAAATTAAGTGGGAGCGCTATGACATATTTCCAATGCTTTATGTAGATAACATATGGTTGATTGGAAAATATGTATTTTAAATTAACACGGTTAAGATTTTCATATTGATGAAAGACTTAGAAGATATTGGACATCGATATCCATAAGAGATGGATTAAAGCACCTAATATGGTTGAGCCAAATTACATAGACGAAATATTGAAGTAAGTCAATATCAAAATGACAAGAAGGAGTTCTTGTCACATGGAAAATAATTAACCAAGATTCAAGCGTTTTGACACGTGATGAGCATCATTGAAATTTTGATTTCTAAGTCATGTTTCCATGCTATGTACACAACCAGATGAGTCACATGCTACAAAATGTTATAGCAGGATAATTCATGTGATGATTAGACAACAGTGGGAGAGATCCTTGTGTCATTTTAGAAATGCTAAGGATGTGTTTTCCTATATAGTAATAACAAACTATTTGTTGTAATATGTTACACTAATAGTCTTGTCATATATTCAAATAAATTTATCTCAATAAAAAATATGTGATGAAGGGTAGCACAATAGGCTGGAACAAAGTTCCATGCTGGATTTGAAATAATTTCAAAATTAAAGTATTGTGAAAAATACTACAAAGGCTAAGTATATCCTTGTGTTGACAACAAATAATAAGAGTATTTTGTGTCAAGGAGTTCTTTATTTAATTTGGTGAATTTCCAAGAATGCTGACACTATGAAGCTACATTTTCACAATGTTAGTAACATTGGTTTAAGCTGAGGAATTAAGGTTTCACCGGTTGACCAAATATATACAAAGCCATCTCATTAGAGAATGAGTGATGCGTGTAGACGCAAAGAACATGCAAATACAATAGGACCTGAACACTTCAGATCTTTTTGATGATGTTTACCACATTCGAAGCATGGTAATAACACTGGAACGCCATATGTGTTAAGTGGTTACAAACTAGATTATTGACTCTAGTGCAAGTGGGAGACTGAAGGGAATATGCCCGAGAGGCAATAATAAAGTGGTTATTATCTTATTCCTTGTTTATGATAAATGTTTATTTCTCATGCTAGAATTGTATTAACCGGAAACGTTGATACATGTGTGTTTAATAAACAAACAATGGTTCATAGTAAAGCCTCTCTTTTAACTAGCTCGTTGATTAATAGATGATCAAGGTTTCCTGATTATGAACATTGGATGTTGTTAATAACGGGGTCATGTCATTAGAAGAATGATGTGATGAACATAGGCCCAATATCAAGATAACAATAGGATCAAGTCATTTAGTTTATATTGTTATATCTTGCGTACGAAGTAACTTATTCCTTAGACCATGAGATCATGCCAATCACTGGTACCGTAAGGGTGCTTTGATGTCATCAAACGTCACACCGTAACAGGGTGACTATAAAGGTACCGTTAGGTATTCAGAAAGTATTAGTTGAGGATCATGGATCAAGAGTGGGATTTGTCCATCCAAAATGACGGAAACGAGAAAAGAGTACTTGTCGGTAACGAGATCAAAACAAGGTATGGGTGATACCGAATCGGATCTTGGACAAGTAAAATATCGCGAGACAAAGGGAATAGCCACGACGTTGATGGTTCACACGATCACGACAATTATCGTTGAATACATAGGAGTCATCACGGATCTCCAGATCCCGCTGTTGATTATTGATCGGAGAGGAGTCTCGATCATGTCTATGTTATTCGCGAACCGTAGGGTGACACACTTAAGATTTGATGATGCATTTGAGAGGATATGGAATATCGAAGAAAAGTTTGGACAACACCGGAATTGTTTCAGGGAATATTCAAATAGTCATCGGAATTGTTTCGAAGAATATTGAAATAGTTCAAGGTGGTATAAGTTAATGTTTGATTAACAAATAGTTCAAGGGGTTAAGTGTTAATGTTTGTTAATAGAGGATTAACAAATATTAAAATAAAGAAATAAAATTGTTTTATTTATTTATTAAAGAAAACCCTTGGAATTTTGAGTGGGAATTGATGGGAGAATGAGTGGGTTGAGTGGAGACTCCACCCACATGATGAGGGGAGAGGTGGAGGCACCAAAATTTTGTGGCTGCCTCCCCTCCTATAAATAGAGGGCATGAGATCCCTCTCCCTCATACACTTGGTGTCATCTTCATCTCCATCTCGCGCTGATCCACCTCATGTTCATGCGCTTGGCGAAGCCCTGAACGAAGTTTTCTCCACCACACCACGCCGTCGTGCTGCTGGTTTCCGAGGGATCCTCTACTTCCGCTGCCCCGCTGGATTGAGGGAACGGAGGTCGTAATCAACCGTACGTGTGACCGATCACGGAGGCACCGCCGGATTGCGGTGCACATCTTCTCGCTCTCGGGATCGGTGTGAGTACGACTACGCCAACAACGAGATTTGATCTCATAACGCTTTGTGTCTTTGAGGGTATGTTCTTCTTAAGACTCTCTCTATGCCCGTTGCTTTCATCTCCTAGATTAGATCTTGGCCTTTCGGGTGTCTCTCGCGTAGGAATTTTTTTGTTTTCTATGCAACGACCCCTTCACTTTCTTCTTCTCTTTGATTTCTTCTTCCTCCTTCTTATTTCTTTGACCATTTTCTTCAACAAACAAGTGTTTTGACTTGTTTTTCTTTCTCCATTTTTTGTTCTCTCATAGCTTTGTATATTTTTCATTTGTTCCCTAGAACACTTAAGCACAATGGTCAAATACGTCCAAGTGTTGTAATCAAACATCAAAAACTAGGATTAGGAAACATGTCCTTTCA